>UCOL01004839.1:0-13319 GCA_900474335.1 Ormyrus nitidulus
ATGGCGGATCCAAAATGGCTACCACGTATTCTCTTTTTTCAATTATTTCGATCATTTTTTACTCGAAATTTGTAATCCAACATTTTGAATTTTGAAATTCTGACGACAGATTCGTATTCAGCGACCTCAAAAACGTAGAAATAAGTTCTACAAGTTCTTTGAATATGTACTGAAAAATTCATGCATTTTGAAAGCGATTAGGTCGACGATAATTCTGGCGCAGGGGGGTTAAGCATGTCTTTACAGCACCATATTATCCTGCAACAAATGGCGCAGCAGAAAATTTTGTACGCACAGTAAAAGATAAAGTAGTTAAAATGATACGTGACGGACACTCATTAGATTTTGCTTTAAATAAATTTTTATTTGACTATAGAACTACAGCGCATGCAACAACCAAGAAAATACCAGTGTATTTAATGTTTAAACGCGAGCTTCGCACTAAATTTGATTTACTAAAACCTGACGTGCAAGGTAGAGTAGAATTACAACAATATAATCAGAAGCGATTTAGACACGGTCATAGGAAATGTGAATTTCACGTAGGCGAAATTGTTTCTGTTAAAGATTTTCGTCACTATAAAAATAAAAAATCAGAAGCAACAATAATAAAACAAATATCACCTGTAATGTATAATGTTAAATTTAGCGACGGCTGTGTTACAAAAAGACACATAGATCAAATTGTAAAAACTCAATTAGGCTCGAATTTAAGAAGAGGGTAGATAGAGGAGGTTAACATTTCCTCGTCTCGAGATAATATTGTAAACAGCGAATGCAATGTAAGCGAGAATGAATTGAATGACAGAAGTGGTGATCAAAATCAAGAACAATCAAAAGTGAATACGGGTACAGTGAAAAGTGAAAACCAACAAGCTTTACGACGATCAGCTAGAATTAAAAATCAAAGAAAATAAAAATCACCTCTAATGTAAGTTGAAACTAAGAAGAGGGGAATTGTAGTGTAGAATGTTAATATGTGTGAAAATGCTGATACCTCACAGCGCCAGCTATTAATTGTAACACCGGTAGCTGCGAGTCAGTCGACACCCAGCCTTCAAACAATAAAGACATCATAAGTTCCTTGCTTATAACGTAGTCTCATTTAGTAATTACATTTAACCTCTACATTTATAATTCCAGTACATCACAGTTTCAAAAAAATTCCGTCGGGAGGCGGAAAAATTAAGCAGCTGGTAAAAATTAAGCAAACTAAAAACGAATTACATGCGGAATGTTTAAAATCAATAAAAATATTAGAGTAAAAAGTTAAACAATTAGAAACAAAAGTAGTACAAATGGAATAGGATAATATTATTAACATATACAAGACTCAGAACAACGAGTACATTGAAAAAAAAGTGACTGAAGTGGAAAATGAATGCACAATCCCCCTCTCCGTAACTCCGGATATTGGGGTAAGCCAGAACTTTAGGCCGTACAACTTTTTTAACACATTTTTAAAAACGGCATGTAAAAACGAAATACTTAAAAAATAGAAACAAAGAATAACGGAGTTACTCGAGCAGGCAGATAAGACAAGAAACGCTCTTCGTGAAACGCTCAGAGGTTGGTCATTTTATGCAGAAGATTTTCAAAACAACCTGCTTCAAACAGATTTGGAAATTGAAGAAATAGGGCGCGAAGAAGAGGAGCAACTGCGAATGAAAGAAAATGTGGAAAGAAAACCAGAAGAAGAAAAGAAAGCCAGTACTAAATGTAGCCTTAATGGCAAAATCTTTGGTGGCAACTTCCCGTTGCCATCCATTCTCTTCAATTTGACGTGCAACAAAGCTTTCAAAATAATGACAAACTGGTCGGTTTACGTACACGATACAGTTCGTAAAGACGTAAGGTTTTTATAATTTGGTTGTACAGAACCAACAAATAATTGAAAAAATTAGAAAATTGAGAAGAAGATTTTCGTACATTAATATACGTAAATTTTTCAAAATTGAAGGGACTAAAAGGAGTTTCGATTATATTTTTGGAAAATAATTCTACGATTATTTGTCACAAAACTATATTTTTCTAAATATGACACTGATTTTGCTCAAACTTTTCATCGATATTGTACATACAGTATACAGGAAGGCGGGTCGGCTCAGAAATCCACTTCTGCAAAGAGAATATCTTCACAAATTAGTCGTGTGAAAAATTCCTTCGCTGTGATCATGCGAACTTAAATCAGGTCTTGCAGAATTACCGCTGCGTCCGAATTCTCCAATCGAGGTTATTTTATGAGATAAATCAACCGTTGACGGCGATAAAATCTGCTAGTAAGCCTCGAAGGAGGTTCAATCGGGAACCAGTGCAAAAAATAAAAATAAGCGATTGTTTTTAAGAAAAAGAAAGTAGAATTATAACAAAAACACTAAATTGTTGACAATTCCGTAACACTTTGGATGCGGCTCGACTGCGACTTACAACTGTTACTCATGCCCGAAGAACAAGTTTATAAAAGGGTTAAAACAAAATCAGAAAATGTGCTTTTCGCATAAAGTGCTTAAAAACCACAGATTGGCGCGAAAAGAGGAAACTTGGTAAATTTGAGGATCGGCGATTCACGCTTAAAACGGAACAGAAAGCCGCAACCGCAAACTTGGAGAGAGCGAAGCAGCTGCAAATAATGCGCGCTATATAACCAAGCGCGGCCGCTTTAATTTGCATAAAATTAGTTTTGCGCGCTACTCAAATTGACCTCGATCTGTCCTTAATCATTGGCGGCAAGGGTTCCTCCCATCCCTCGACATCTGTTACACTAATGAATGTCATACTTTCATCCGCGTAATTGCCTCAGATTTATTTGAATGTTACACACATAATAACGGCTGCAGTATTCGTTATTATGAGCTACTGCTTTTGAACTTTTTAATAAACAAAAACGTTAAAGATTTAATTTTTTGATCTTTTAAAGCAATACAATATCATATAAGTCAATGAGACTTATATAAAAAATGCGAAATAAGTTACAAATTACTTTTAAGTAATAAAATTCGATCTGAATAAAATAAATTTGAATTTATGGTAATCAATAAAATTTTCCTCATCAAATAACTTCTTTATGGCTTGTATTATTAAAATTTTATTAAAAAAATTTTTTTGGTCAAAAATATTCGTAAAATTTATTTTATAAAAGCATTAAATGTTAAAATTTATTAAATTTTACTGCGCTTTTTTATACCTCGAGTGAGTAAATTGCACAACGCTTTTATGTAATTCTTCCCTTTAATTGTTTTCATGGAATTTTTTTAAACAATTGTTATACATAATAATAATAATAATAATAATAATAATAATAATAATAATAATAATAATAATAAGAGTAACAAATTTGCTAATAAATTAATTAAAATAAATAACTGCACACAAACCATCAAGCATGCTAACTTTTTTGTGGTTTCCAATTTTCAATTCTTATTTTATCTTTTTTAAGATGTATCTATACTTTGTTTTCATAAACGTCCTTGAAAGAATTCTACGCATTCCAGGAAAAACTGACAAAATGATAGCACTTACAAGACGGGTATTTCTTTTCTTTTCCTTTTTAATTACAAAACGGAATTACAGGGGCCTAAAAATAAATGACTAATTTAGTATTTTATCTCCCTAACAAACTTTTTTTGTCATTATATCTTATGCTTTCTATCTTATCTTTCTATCTTACACTTAAAAAGCCATTCCCTATGCACGCTTAACGTTTCAATTAGTATTCTAAGTAAGGAGTACCCCGATCAAGGAGCATTTGCTGGCGAAACTTAGAGAGAAGGACAGAAAGTGAAGTCGGAAAACCATCGAATTGCGCAGTATAAAACTTAATCTTTGTAAGCATTTAACTATAAAAAAAATAGACAACTAATTCATTACTTTTTACAAAGAGTAGAGAAAATGAATTGAGCAAAAATATTTCCATTCGAATAATAGTTTTGAGCAAAAATTCAATCATATGTAATGTATTATATTCTAATTTAGTTGACTTAATTGATTTTCTCATTCAGCACGAGCTTATTATTGTAAATTTTAAAAGTTTAAAAAAAAGGTATTATAAATATAATTGAATGAATGAAGTGTTATTTATAATGTAAAAGTTTTAATAAATTGATAAAATCTATTTTCTTTTCGGTGTTTTATTAACAAATAAACCGGGCCCGTATGAGATGATCGGTAGAATTCGAAACTATTAAACTAATGACCACTGCAACAAAACCTTTGCAGTTTAGAGGTTATTAAATAATATTAAGTAAACTTCAATTAACAAAACCATAAAAACCAACAATGAAATACACGTAAGGCGGAGTCTATCCACTAGCCCCCATAAAAAAATAAAGTCTTTTAATTAACTAATTAAGACTTAACATACTCTATATACAATTATTATAATAATAGCGTATTCAATTTAAAGTAAATTTTTGTAACACTTGCTCAATTTTCGTATTTTTTCGACATAAAAAACTGAATTAAAGAAACAATATAGTTTTTAGGTCGAAATGTTAATTAATTAAACAATTGTTACGTTCTGACTTTATAAGAACTTCAAGTTGCTTTTTGTTAATGTATTTTAAATTGAATTGGAATTTTAATATGGTCGGTGAAACAGGATCCACCGTAATTGTATTTTGATTGCGATTTCTCAAATTGATTTTCTTTATAAACTTACTGATCCTTTCTCGCGTTGAGTTCCTGTTAAATCCACTGCGATGTTGGGTGAAGAAATTTGAAAACAAATTGACACGAAACGCGTTTATTTGATTAAAGAAGTCTTTTTTATTGCAAACATTTATTTCACAAAATTTATATACTACGAACAGTGAGTTTATAGTTAAATAATTTGCAATTTTTGTACACAATTAAAGACCTTACGAGAGTCATCAAAGTATACGAAATTCATCAGTAATTCGAACGCGTGTGATGATGTTATGCCTAATCTCTTGCGATTTTTTCAGACTGATCTCCAAACCAATCGAGAGAATTTGAACAGATTGAAATTGAGCCGATTTTACAGCTTACATTTCATCATTTTTTCAATGGCCTGATTTTCACAGGAAATCTAAGTTGTCGAATTCGGATATTGTTATAAAGAACTCGCATTCTTTCGACTCATTACTGATGAAATTGTACTGACTGATTTAAATGGTGTACGAAACAATTAGAAATTTAAAAGTTATTAAACCAATTTTTAATTCGTACGAATAAGAAAAAGATACGTCATGAGACGTAACACCTCCTCCCCTATAATATGCCATTACCAAACCGATTCGAATCCCTTGATTAAAGGCAAGTTTGAAGGCAAACTCACCCAAGGAAGCGAGCAACTCGTCGAAAACTTTTCCACTTCCCTGTTAGATTCCCACCGCTTAAACGTTAAGCGAACTCATCCGTGCACGTCACGTGGTCCCGAAAATTTTTTCCCCGAAATTTGCTTGTAAGTTGTACAACCTCTAATCCGGCCTCTTGATGCTATAATGTATACGTAATATGCACACGAGCGCAAAATTATAACACTGCCTAAGAGAATATTCGCCGACTTTTTGTTCTCTGGTCTGATGAAAGAACTTGAATGTCTTCAGCTAAAGATCTTTCTTCGTGTACGGACTTTACGTACATGCCAAATTATGCAATCTCCGGAGAGGTTGAACGAAAAAACGTTGTTTAATCAATGTTTTTCCTAGTCGCTAATGTACATACCGATTTGTATGTGATATAATTACGCACATTCATCTGTAACAGTTGCATTCCAGCGAAATTTTTTACAATTTTTGTACTTTCGATTTATATGAACCGGTATGATCTAGCCCCTGTAAAAACTATTGTTTAAAACCAAAACAGTCTTTTGTTAGATTTGAAAGTTCTTCGCAAATTATATAAAACCGCTCCATGAAATCAAATACATCCAATGATATAATAGGACCATTAGAGTCATGCATCCAAATGATCTAGCCTATGATATTGACACCACGGAAATAAATGTCTGTGGAAAAGCTCTGGTTAGCCATCAAAAGAATTTAGGACTAGGGGATATGTGAGGGCCCGCTATACCAGCCAGCCGATCATCGAAGCAACCGTGGAATACCATCCCTCACTCTTACCTCAAAAGAGGAGAAACCGAGGTAGTGAGCCGGATTGGAGAATGACTACTTCTCAGTAATACCATCTGATATCAACTTTGATAGCTCGAAAAAAATCTGACAGATGAATGACGGACTTAATGGAAGAGGATGTCGCCTACCGTATATGAATATATCTACCTCCTGGCACAGATGAAGAAATTTACTACACTCCTCCCTCTCAATAGTGTCGCATTGCATCTCTTTTACTCCAGTAAGTCATAAATGAAAATAAAAAGAGAAAATCGCGGCACTATTGAGAGGGAAGAGTGTACCTAGAACTTAAGGAATATGGACCAATCGATTATATCCTAATGGTTTCTAGAAAAATTGACGTGACCTGTACGGGATGATATGTACGCTATCTTTTTCCGGATGACGCAGCCAAGGTTTTAGCAGCAACGCATGAAAAGGATGATTCACGCTGCGCTACAAGAAAAAGTCGAAAAATAACGATACTCTGTATTGAAATGCAAATCTTATGTAACTCTGGGAATAAATAAATAAAATAAAATAAAATAAAATAAATAAATAACAACATTTATATGACACTGGGAATGTAGGGGGAACGTGATGCGATATGAACTGGAATACCACAAAAAGATCTGTGAGAAGCAAAGGAAAAAGTGGGAACACAGAATAACCAAGTACCGCTAGTTTTGTAAGTAATTAATTCCAGACGTTCAATGGGAGCAACATCTATCTCAACAACTGCGGTTATCGAACCTTCAACATAAAGGAGTAGCCGCACTTACCTAGAAGATCCAAAAATCCTCATTGTCGTCACAGCCATCGTATGGCGAATTAGGGGAAGACGAGGCGCCACTTCTGGCGAGGAACCGCTTCCCAATTGGGAATAGTACCTTATGAATTCCGGAATACATGCCATCTCAGATATTACCAAATCTAAAAGATAAAAATGCTATTGAATCTCCTGCGTCTGACCTTTTGGAACGGATGCAGAAGGTCACCCTGAAACCCGTGGCCCAAAAATCAGACCGAAAACCAAAGGATCCCACTGCGGAGGAATTGCGAAACATAAAAAAGTGAATTCGGACTTGCAGAAGCGTCGAAAATGCACGTAATGGCACTTTTCGGAACGAAGTCGTTTTCATAACCAGATCAAACGCAAAGGAATTAATATTTCCTAATTTAATACACGAATACTTGAAAATCATTTTCAGTAGCAATGCAACACACAAAGAAAAATGTTCAAGTCTAAATTGGTTTAAGCATAGGTGAATAAATTACGACTTATTGGAGTTACACTGGAGGTTTCAACTGAGGAACGGTCATCCCCCGGCCGGCTCACTGCTTCGCTTTTTCTTGCAATTAGTCAGGAGAAAAGGACAATCTCTCTTATTTTTCAATTGACTTCACAACCGACAGCTACACTGCATGTACAGCCCAGGCCAAGTCAACGCAAATTCTTGGATTGTCATCCGATGCAATTTTCGTTACTACCCGGGCTGCAAGATGTCGATTGTGTGTAATCCAACTAGAACAAAAAAAGCAATTCGAGTATCATCCCAGGAATCCGTTTAGTCCCAATTTCCTAACTTATAACTAATAATTAAAATCATTATCAAAACTGTAAAACTCGGGCTTTACATTTAATTACTATCGGGAATTAATCAAATTTTAAAATTACTAAAAATTAAAATCAGAAAATGTGTAACGTAACAACAAATAATAACATAAAATTCATCAATCTAAAGTAAATAAGAATTATTGCCGTCAGCTCAGCGGAGAATTTAGCGAGAGGAAAAAATGATTTAGGAAAAATGATGGGGAAATAAAATAAAAGATTAATTTTACTATTATAAGTAAATAAAACACCGGTAGTTACTTAAAAAAATAAGAAAAAGTAAAATACGAAAATTAAATAAAATAAAACTAAGTGAATAAAAAAACTAACTAAATAAAAATTAAAACTATCGCGACGCGTCTCAGCCTCTGTAAACTAAAGGAAGGTTAGTCCTGGTCTCAGGTCGCCTCCTTTCGCACGAGCGATTTTGCTCTGAGCGGGAGGGCCTCTACACGGGCGTTTTTGCCTTGAGCAAGACTCAGCTCTGTTGCACGAGCGGCGTTCGCCGCTCTGAGCGAGAGTTTGTATCACCTGGCCAAGTGGCACCTCCTCCGTGACTTCAGGCTAAGGACCAAGTTGACTCGAAGACGGTCGGTCGAAGAGTGGCGGTCCTCCCTCAACTCGGGCCAAGGTCGGGGAGACGCGCTGCTACGGCGTCTCTCCTAAGGTTTCAACCCCTTTCCCCTTGGGCCATTGGGGTCGAGAGAACAACCTCTGGAATCGGGGTAGCGCGAATTTTGAGCGAACTTAACTCGCGCACCGCGAATTCGCCTTGGGGGAAAAAGACGAGAAATACTCGCGCGCGTCATTATGTGATGAATAGTAGCATTGGCTCACAATTGGAATATTAACGCATCAAATTGATTTGATATTCTGTAGCCAAAAGAAGACAAGTGTCTTTGCATTTATTCAAATGGGTCTTACTTAGATTTTCGGCGTGCCGCTTGGCTGCCTCCATTTAAAACTGCCTGTAGAAAAAACAAAAAGTATCTTCCTTCGGGCTCTTTTTCTCTCTCTGCTTGAATACGATTTCCTATTTAAACTGCATGTAGATAAAATTCCCTTTCGATCTTCCAGTGACCTAAACGTCGCTTCTTCGACTCTCAAGACCTATCTGTTCTGTTCTTGCCGACCGCTACCATTTACAGATGATTATTTTCTTCCTTCTTTTTCCCTTTACATATATATTTCTTATTTGTTATACTCTATATATATTCGCCTACCATCCAAGAAACACGGGCTATCGACATGAAGGGTATTTACCGACCGGAAACCTTAACAATAAGAAACGTAGGACAGACATAAAAACACCGCGGAAGACAAAGGCAAAATTAGAATGATGAGTTGAATCATTTCCAAATTCCTTCCTTCGATCAACCGTAAAATATACCAAAACTTAAGACTATATATATCTCCTTTTTCTTTTTCAAAATATTAGCGACCAAAACAAAATCAAACAGAAAACCGAAAAAAATAGCAATGGATTGCAAGAGTTTTCACCCTAAACAACGCCCAAATTATATTCGGGAAAATAGGTAATATAAAGAGTTTCTGGCAAATCCAAAACATTAATGATCAAAACTTAAGACTAGTAAATCTGGAGTTTGAGAACCCAGCAGATGTGAAACGGGCGATTGTAGAATATAAAAAGGAGACCGAGGGCACAAAGGAAAAGAACCTATAGCCTAGGAGCGATAAAGAAGGGCCAGTCAGAAATCGAACCGCCTGAGGTAAAAATGGTTATCTTTGTGTAACAAAGCATAGAAGATCGAAATACATAAAACAGCTAGACTGACGATGACTTATAAAGTACTGCCAAGCCGTCTACCGAAGACCTGACGCAAATACGAATCAAGACAGTTGGAGGCCGGCCGAAGAATACAAGTATAAATCCCGCCGTTGCACACCGACTATGAAGTAATGACCCACCGTAAGGGAGGTTCGCACGTTTTATAGTACAATCGTCGTGGACCACGTAGTAGCGAAGCTGAAGAAGTACCGACTAAAAAGAGTAGGACCACAAGTATTGACCAAATGACAGGGACCTTTAGACGGACCCCACATGGCATGCAAAAGATATGTCAACGCCATTAATTATGAGGACCATCTACAAACGTGTGCAGCAATGCGCCATAACTATAATTAATCGACCAAAAGATTTAGAAATTAGCCGTATCTCGATCGGAACTTAACTATGTTTTAAATATTAGAAAGATTGATTACATTTTTTTTTATATAAATAAATAATCGAATGCCTAATGCTGATATATTAGACCAATTGGAAAAAGAACCTGATTTTCTACTTTGATCATGCAAGCGTAATTTATCAAGTTCCTATGGAACCTAAAGAAAAGTGGAAAAAGGCTTCCACAATACCGAATGAACACTACCAACATACGAGAAGTCCCCAAGGTCTCACAAATGCATCCGTTACTTGTCAGTGCTCGGAGCAAGTTTTGATAGGTCTATAGATCGTGGAAATGTTGGCGTATGTAGAAGACATAGAGTTGATAAAAAATTATGACAGCCCGACTGGATATATTGTCCTTCTCACTTGTCTCTCGCTTGAGGTAGCTGAGCTAATGAGTTAAGATGAGTGAAAATATCTCCTCAGTTGAAGCCTCTGGCGCGACACCAATAGGTTGCAGCCCTCGCACGAAAGGTGAATTAACGTTTTTCATATTTTTTTAAATTTTATTTAGATTAACGCCCACAATATATCTAATTATAAGCCCAATTTAGTTTTAATAATTACACGCCCGAAATTAATTTTAAGCTTTAATTGTAAACCCAAAAAGAAATGCAGTCTAGAAACTTTTCTCGGTTGATACCCCAGCCAATTTTTCCTTCCTAACTGGGCTATGTAGATAAAATCGCACAATCGACGCTATGTAGCCCAGGTAGCAAGTGATATAATGGTAGCAAGATGATAAAGTGATCTTCCGGTTAGTATCATTGGGAAAAGTCATAAAACCCGAGATGAGAGGTCATCTCTCTTTCCTGACTAGTTGCAGGAGAAACCAAGGTAATGAGTCGGGCTAAGGAATGACCGATCTACCCCGATTCGCCGAGAGGGTTTTCAGATAGTTTTCAAGCTTTCTTCGATTGATTATTGAAATCGATTTATGTTACCTGCCAAGGAACTGGAGAACGCTTCCTCCTTCACCACCTTCAGCCCTTGTCACATCCGGACCTATCCGCCATCGGCGAACCGTCGACACAACACTCCTTGATCTTCTCTCAGCCAAACAATTCCTTCTTGCGAAGGCACAAAATATTAAATAATTACCGAATCCGGACTTGAAATGACCTCTAGGGTCGTGGAGATTAGCCTGGTGGTCCGGCGTGAAGGAGAGTCCGACGGCGCCCAGCAGCGAGAGAGCGAGCGCGTCAGCCGCGTTCTATTTATCTCCTTACAATTAGCAGGTCGCGCTCTCTCGTCCTTTTTGCTGGAAACTAGTCCCGATCCCTACCCCGGTCCTCGGTCCTGGCGCGAATATTCAATTTATTTCGTCACAACTTAGGAAGCACATTGACAGACACTGATTTTAAAAAATCAATAAAGAAATTCAAGGAGAGCCTAAATATACATAAAGCATCAGACAGACTCATATTTACAAATATCGATTAGAATAGGAGTAAGATATCTCTCGGAGGGATATGAACCTCTAAACATATCTGAAGAACCGACTCTATTCTAGCTTCAAAGAGCATACGGAAAAAATAGTCCGGACTGCTAAGGAAAGGACGAGGTTACTCGCAGAAATGAGGAAATTAGAAAACAACTCTTCGCTCCCACCGAAAGAAACTACACCAAGCACGAGTAGCAGTACAGAAGAGGAGCACAACACGGAACCCTGATCGAAAGGAAGCGGGATAGCTCACGAAGCTATAGATCCAGCGACCCAAGGATCGACGCATCCGACAGGAAGTGATTCTAGAACAAATGATAACACGTCAGAGGTGGAAATTCACTTCAAAAATGCAGCTAATGACACTTTGCCGATATTTTTTCCACTTCCACCTGCCCAAGGGCCAATCAATCAATACGAAGTTGTCACGTCTCGAACGTATTTACCAACTAATTGCCTGCTATCTCCACAATTTCCTAAGCCAGTGTAAGACAGAAATCTCAAGACCAGGAAAGTCTCTTCTTATACCCTGTATGTGCAGGAATGCGGGGGAAGTAAACGCTGAGGTAGCAAGTCTCAGCGCTTAGACTTTGTTGCCAAGCCCCGTCTCCAATTACGAGAGCGAGAGAGAGAAAAAGTTAATGAGGTAATGATACCGGGAAAACGTTACCCGGACCCGACCAGCAATAGTACGGAACAATCCGTTGAGCGGTGGTTATCGGAGGCCATCGCACGCGGACGATTCCTAAGATCCCGCGGGTTAACCGGGATCAGTCTAAAGGAGTCTCGCGTGCAATGGAGGGGAACGAGAGCGAGAAGACCTGGCAGAGTAAGGCTGCCGTGGAAGAGCGGATTCTCGATCAGGGGAACAGCCATCTCCCTCTGGCGAGGGTTGCGCCGTCACCCAGAAACCGTGAATGGAAACTGAGGTCGCTTCCGCTGGAAACGGGATCAACCGAAGATCTGGAGTGGATCTGGAAGAATTGATTGCGGGGCCATCCCGTAATCGTGGATTCCGGAGACCATCCACATCCATCTTGGCCCCAGTACACACAACCGTATAAGAGAAAATAAGGAAAAAAAATACAAAATACAAAAAAAAATATAGAATATGTGATAATACAAAAACAATACTAATCAATAATAAAGCATGAGTATATACATATAAGCAGAAATACAAGGAATTACGTTTAATCGAAAAAAAATGGCGATGAGAAAATATACATTTAAAAAAATATGAAACAAAAAAAGAATTTTTTTTATATACTGGAAAACTTAAATGACTAGGAAGCTAAGTAAATTAACGGTTTTTCAGGAAGAACGGACCTTGCAAAATGCAGTCTCCGAATTTCATTGTGAAGAGAAAGTCAATAGATCACACGATAACTATAACATTTGATAAGAACCAAACAGCTTAGAGTATCGTTAAAGATTTAGAAGGATATGCTACCTTAGACATCGCCATTATGGACAAACCAGGACAGATGCAAGTTAAGTTCCAAGATGCGCGAACCGAAAGAATGTTCCTCAAAGACAACCCGATAAAGAAACAAACCGTAAGATTCATCGTAACAGACCGCAGGGAGGCTATTGCTAGTAAGTCATCTTAAGTATAGATGCTGAAGGGCGAACCACAAAAACTTCCAAAGAAGGATTGGGCGAATGAGGAAGTGATAGAAAAGATTTACATCCGCCTTGCGGATTAATGGTAACTAAGAGGACCATTGCGCATCATGAGATCATGTGCAAGCACCAAATACGCAGAATGAAGCTAAACTCCATCTAACAAGGAAAGTATACGACATTTGGGTAATGCATTTTCCTGTAACTTTGGGATGTGTTTTCTACTGTTAAAATGTGAAGGAAGCTGCGTCCGTTCGGCCAAACGCTCGATTTTTCAAAAGTTATGTGCGCTTTTAGCAAAAACCTAAGAAAATCGATTTTTGTTTAATCACGTATAACTTCTCAATTATTAACGGTACAGTATTTTAACTC
>UCOL01004840.1:0-13320 GCA_900474335.1 Ormyrus nitidulus
AACCAATCACGTCGCTGTTTCAGAGGCTTCACAACCTTCGGCCATCTCTTTTTTAAGAGAGGATGTGTAGTATTATAAAATTACAATTTTCTATTTAATTTCATTGTATCCAATTTTCATTTAATTTCATTGTGTCCAATTTTTATTTAATTTCATTGTGTTAGTGAGTGTGCGTAGGTGTGTATGTATGTTTATTTGTGTAGGTGTGTCAGATGCGGATATTAGATCTTGTTCATTTTTCTTGATTCCATCTGTTTCCCTGCAGCAGATGTTGCAAAAGCCATCCCTTTTTTGTCAATTTTAATTGAAAAAGTAAGTTATTCTGTTTTGTTTTGACTATTTTGAAAAATTCATTGTTATATTCAACATCCAGATTCGAAAACAAATTTTACTTGAAAAACATCGAAATATTTGCTTTTAAAAAAGTTGTTTCAAAAATTCGAAAATGGGTGAAGACGAAACAGTGGAACCGACACTTTTGGAAAAGCTGCGCTAGACTTGCAACGGGCGTTACAAAATTTTTGACCTGCAATTTAATGACAGGACCCTTTTCACAGTGCAAGCAGGTAGAAAATCAAGGCAACCGGAAAGGACGTAAAAAGTACAAACGGTGTAGATGTCAACAGAATAGCGCTGACTTCATCTTTCCCCGAATCAGCATTTATTGGACACATTTAAGATCTATTTGCTATATTTTATAACTTAATTTAAATAAATACATTAAAAATACTCTATGCAAATATCTCACTAAAAATTCATAAAGTAACCGTTACATTAGCGGTAAGCTCCGAGCGCCAATTACGAATGCATAGCAAGCACTTTGTACCGGGGCGAAATAAATAAGGCAGGCTACGCGAGAAAGCTCACGAAAATTCCTACGTGATCAAATTACGCGGCGCAATAAAACCGTCCGCGCGAATCCTCTGTCAAAAACTCCAATTCCGACGCTAAAAAACGCAATTCCAATTAAAGAATTAATCTCGCGACTTGCGCTTGTAAAACGCGCGGACAAAAGCGGGAATGCGGGATTAATGAATTACAGACGTTTTCCACTCGAGAAGAGTGAAAAACCCGCGGCGCGACAACGGCAAAACACTCCCTCGATGAGCGGCGGCTCCGGCCTTTCTTCCTCTCTCTCTCTCTGCGCTTTTCCGGTCGGAATTTCATTTTCCAAGATTCTTTCACGCTTAAACGCAGCCGCCGCTGTTCGAGCTTCCTCCTTTCTTTTTTTTTTGCGAACGGTGCGTTCCTTTGACGCACGCGGCAATTGAAACCGCGTCGGAATGGCATAGTAGTCCTTCTTATTTAATCGCTGTAATTGTGCTGCCGCTTTTTTGTTTAGGCTTAGACGGCTTTTTATTGATGTCGTTATTAAAACGATTAGTGCATTAAAGTGATTAAATTGGAAAAATCGCTTTCGTTATGACGTTAAACACGTATTAAATCGTGTATTAGAAATTTAATATTTCATAAAAACCGTCTGCAATGAAGTGATACTTTCACAAGAGGAATTTTTCTTAAATAATTCTAGTGGAAAGTGTAAAATGATTTAATTAAGTTTAAGTTGAGTATAAACTGAAATAAATTATAATAATTGGAAATAAATATTAAAATAAATAAAGTGATATAAAAAAAAAAGTGTGGATATTTGCAAATGAAAATACCCATTCGCAACTGCTGTCACGTGTATCAATTTCGAGATTCGAGAATTCCAATCTCGAGGGTTGAATTCGATCACGTCGCAATGTATTTTATTGTAAAGAATTTTCATTATTATTTTAATTTTTGAAGACAACAAACAGATCAGCGGGCGAATTAAAATTCTAATTAGAATCCTCTATTGAAAAAGTGATGGATGAAATCTGTCATCACAATAAGACTATTTTGATTGGTGCGTGTTGACTAATTTGATTGGTCTGCATAGAGCAGGCGCCAAAATTCAAAGTTTGAATTTTTAAGATTGGTTTTTTGAATTTGAAGATATAAAATAGATTAATTAAATTAAAATAGTATTATGAAAAAATGTAGTTATTTTGTCGATAAAAATTTATATATTATTATCGTAGCGTATTTTATATGAATATATATATTACTTAACGCTTATAGATTATATATAAGCTTTAAGTTACCAGACCTTCAAATAGGAGGCATTATTCTTCTCTGCAGGGTTACAGAACTGTATGTAACTTATTTTCATATACTCTGGATAAATAAATAAATTTAAACTAATTAACACTTAATTTATATAAAAGGATCATGTTGGTAACCGCAGAAAGAGAAATATACGCGCGAGGCACGTCGAATATAGCTAGTAATTATTAAAAAATTCTGTTAACTTCAAGTCTTTAAGAGAAAACAAATTTCAGCTTCTATTTGTCTACATATTAATCTATTGTCTACATATTAAGATTACATAGTAATCTACATAGTAATTGCAATATGACGAATACAATTTTTTTACGCCTTCGCTGATTCATATTATATGTCGATGTAGTCACCATCCGCGACAGTGTTATTTTGTAGATCTTTTTCTGAATTTTTTTATTTTTAACATTTTGATAAAAACTCAATTCAATAGCACAATATCGCCAGTTTTTTGGAAATTAAAAAAAAATTTGTCTAACTCCGTTAGCTAAAGTTCAAATTGCGTGTAAAATATAAAACTAAATTTATCCACTGACACGATGCATAACTCATAATATCAGCTTCTTGATCTGTTATCAAATATGAAATCAAAAATTCTCTTCGTATGAGCATGCATTTAATTTCTATACGAAACGCAGAGCGAGCGCATCCATTTTCAACGGCAGAAAACAGTAAAACTTTACTTTAGTAATAAAAGTTGCAAAATTTTACGACGTAGGCACGTGATAATAATCCGCAGAATCATAACTGCAACGTGCAACCCAAGGGGAAGCATTGAAAATTTCACTCGTCAGGACGATAATATTATTCACTGACAGCGAGAAAATTTATCGGCGCATTTTTAACGAAAATTCTAAAGCGCGGAAATCTCCTCCGAGTATAATCAACAAAGCATCGTCGCGCACCGCAAGTGCCCAATAAATCTTGCCACCAGATCATTATGAGAGGAGCTTCATCGCGAAGATACCGACATAAACCCTCATTAACCCACTAAAAAAAGAAGAAGCGAAGCCTATTTCCAGACGGCGAGGAAACTCTGTTTGGGCATTAGACAAAGAACGATAAACTACTGGACGGTAATATCCTTACTCTGTAAATACTCGAGGAGCAGTATTTGAAAATCTAGTCAATCAATTTTATTTTGTAAGCCGATGTATTTTGCAATTATTTTGCAAGGCTTTCGCCTGCAGTTGATTTCGGTTACGTTTTATTTAGAGTGTGAACTTTCACTCTTTGATTGATGGGTCGCGCAATTTCGACGGGATTCGGGAGTTGCCGAACTAATGTTTGACGCGAAATTGTATTAAAAGTAGAGTAATGCATTCAGCAACGGACCCCTGGGCAACTAAGTATGCAATTCGCTGAAATTACTTGTGGAATACTTTAGTTTAATAAACTTTAATTCCGGCCGCAACGCGTTCTACATTATCGGCATACATATTTCATGGAGTTTCTCGAAAGCTAGTAAATTTGAAGAAAAGCTCGCACGTCGCTCATTAACTGACTTATAATCAAGTATTAAATAGCTTAAATAGCGAGTAGTGAAAATTTATCATTTCATGTTGCAATTTAAAAGTTTAATTTATAATTTCAAGAATATTATAATCTACTTTATATTGTCATTTCTTGGGTAATCATATCTAATTTTTTTATTCATCCATTAAAAATACCATTTTTTTTATACGAATATATAAAGTCGTAAAAATATTGCGTTTCCATTAAATGGAGCTTTTAATATCTTTCTTTACAACGCAATTAAACATTTTTTATTTTATCTCTGCGAATTTGAATTTAAAAAACAATGCGACTGCAATCACATTTCTGATTCCTATGACGATTTCAAAAATATCCCCCTCTTTAAAAAAAACTATCAAATACACATCAAATTTCTCGTGCAACTTAAAAATTTCTACTTCCGTTCCAACTGCACTATAATCCCCAATGAAACCGTACTCAAGTTCTCGCTGACAACTCCCGATATTCCTCAAAACGCGTCCGCGCGCCAAATTTAAATAACAACGGCTCCAAACACGAGTACTCGAGCAACGCGTACACACGTATATTCCACGGGCCGGCAATTTGTTCGGCACCGTGTCTTGGCCCCGCTCACGTCCGAAGAAAGGAAACACCTAATCTACATCAGCACACCGGGACACCCAAGAGCCATCCTCCTCTCCGAAAATATCGTCACGAGAGCCTCGGACCGAATAAATTATGTCACCTATGCCCGCTAATTTTCTCAAGCACGGCGCAGGGGGGGGGGGGGCCTCTTGCGCAATGACTCTCGAATTTTGACGCTCCTCGGGAGAGGACAAGCGGCTGGCCGTGAATTCAACGCTACGCCACTTTGTGTGTGTGCTTTGTATCTTATCGCGCATTTAGTGCGAGATAACGCAAGATCTGCGGGCCGGCGTAGTTTCTTTTTTTTTTTTAAAGCTCGCGTGTAAGTATAAGCTGACGAATAAACGTTTGCAGAGAGACTGAAATAAAGTGATGCCGAGCTGAAAGAAGGGCAAATTAGGTAATGCCCGAGTGGTTTAATTACTTGATTAGTACTTATGACTGTCAGCTGCGGTATCAATTCGAAATTAGGTAATCGCGCGCAACGCACTCGTTAATTAAACGGGTGCTCCAATTTCGCTTCGGAATTACTCTGTAAAATTCTAAAGTTTAAAGTTCTCGCCGATTCGCGCTTGAATGTTACGTAAAAAAGAAAGCATCGCGGCAGGAAGCATTTGTCATTTCTCCTCTTATCAGTCGACTAGAGAACTAAAAAAACTTCTTTCAACCAGTCACGGAGGCAACGAATTGCTCAATGTTTCGATAAAACGCAAAGAATATTTTTAAAGCTTTGGAAGCCTTCCAAATGCAGGAGGAGAGAGCCCTGCGCTCATTAAATTAACACAGCCTTACATTAATTCTCATGAATACCGAGGAGCTAATAGAAAAGGCTACTTCACATACAGGCTTTACATAAAGCGTACGAAATTTGAATATCGCTGCCGGCCTCCTCGCAGTACGTGCAAAATATATACGCGGAGAGCTCTTAAGGGAATATTAAAATTTTCGTACTTAAATTGTAGGCTCGATGCAATGTTATTGAAAGGCACACGATTCAATTTCGACATTAGCATAGAGTTTACTGCTTTGTTTACAGTGCGAGGCAATATTTTTACTCGGGAAGTTTTGAATCGCTAATTCCCAGGTTGCATCTCGTTCCGAGGCTCATTAAAATAGATTAACGCTCAAAGGCTATACTTTTCTGAATTTAAAAGTAGAGTTTTTTCGAAACGGGTTTTACAAATTTTCTTGAAGATGCATTCATAATTCAGTTGTGCATTAAAATATATTGGATCGTAAATTAAATACAATCATCTGAAGCATTCAACACCAGAGATTAATTAGTTTCTAAAAATTCTATAATCTTGAATTTATATTTATTCTGCCAACTTGACTAATTTGATAACTAGAGTTTATTACTGAAATGAGTCATCCAAGTATTATTCAATTAGTTGCTTGACCTTTCAAGCTTTCAAGCTACTTGAGTTCTAAAATTTTTTAGAAACATAAAATTTTAATACTGTATCGCAAAAAGGTTAAAATTAGCATTCCAAGTTGAATATTCCACAGTGAACTTGAAAGGTCACCGAAACGATCTTGAAAACGTAGCTAAACGCTTATTCCAAGAACATTCGAAAAACAAGTGCTAACAATCCAGCGGCAGGCCGTAAAGATCCTCCGGTTTCCCAACGATTCCATCCGACGAAAAAAAACGAAAGTACGCATTCCCGTCTCAAAAATCTTACATAAAGCCACGTATTTTATCCAAAATAGTTTACATAACTCTCGAAACAAAGCATAAATCGTCTCTCGCTCCTCGGCAAGTATATTTCATCAGCCCGCTGCTTCGTGCGCGAAAACTTAACCACCTCGACAGCAGAGACTGCCGCGGAACCGTATACATATATAATAAAAACCTCGCCTCCTCGCCTTTCCGCTTCAACGCGGTAAAGCCTCGCGTCGGCGTCGCGTACCTAACCTCAACCAGCGTCTTCGTCGTCGCGTTTGAAAAAAAAAGAAACGCTCCGTGAGCCGCTGCGGTCGAGCGCGCGGCGAGGGCGAAGATTCTCTTCTTCCCCCCCTCTCCCCCCACCGTTCTCTACCTTCCCCGCCAGCAGCAAGCCTGCGTGGAATCCCTTATATTTACAGAGGTAGAGAGGCAGCGCATAGTGGATGTGCCGCGAAAAAATGAGGTGCAAGCCAGCCGCGCGTGCTGTGTGCGCGCGATCGATACTACCCGAGTGCCTCTATACACTCGCGCATGCACGCCTCGGCTCATATACATACGTATTTACAGCGACCGCGCTGCGCCGACAATGCGAATAACAAGGAAGGAGGAGGAGCAGAGGATTAGAACGCAACGAGTGTGACTTACCTTAGCCGGACGATTTCTCGTGGTGCGCTTCCGATTCGTGCTCCGGGAGTCTCGGGGATTCCGATGATCTGATCCTCGTGCTCGTTGTCCTGGACTCGCTGGCAGAGGCTGAGACTGGCAACCGAGAAGATCGAAGTAGAGGCGAGCAGAGGCGAAAATCACGGCGCACACACAATGGCGTGCACGCTCAGAGTGTGCGCAGATCGCCCCCGAGCAAGCCGCGTTTTTCCTGCCTCGGCCTACCGACCGCTGCTGACATCTGTCGGCGGTCGGCCAATGAGAATTTCTACAGTAACCGCCGCCGGCCAGTGGAAATTTACCGAGGACTGCACACTGCAGGAACGCTTTCCGGTTGTAGCTCCTGGAGAGTCCGTTAAATTTCGTTAGAATTTTCAAAAATCTAAAATTACAAACAACGCTAATAAATCTTTAAATTATGTAATTTAGATTAAATTATATAATGATATAATGTATTATAATCTATTGAGTTTTTTTACTTTTCTTTTTATTCTTAACATATTATTAACGTTAGTAATGTATTATTAAAGTTTATAATTTATCTTTTAAATGTTGCGTAATTTGAAATAATTTTTTTTGTATAAATCGTGATTTTTTAGGTTTAGAACTTAAAATTTTTACTATATTAGAAATGAAAAAGAAATTATAATACAAAATGATAATAGTTCTTAAATCGTAGGACAATATAGGAAACAAGTTATTTACTGTTTTTATTTTGAATGTAATGTAATTATGAAATGTTTTTAATCACAATCTCGTACAGTATTATTAGGTATGGTAAAACAAGAAAAAACTGTAAAATAAGTGTACTTTTTGATTTGTACATATTATATACTTTGTTATATCGTATATGTTTTAAATAAATCCAAATTTATTGCTCAATATTAATTATTATCAATAAATTCCAATATTCCAGTATTCCAGTCCAAATTTAGTAAGTAAAAAAGTAAGAAAAATCATTCAAACTTGTACATACAAAAGATTTTACGTAAATTTTCGTAAATACATAATAATTCCGTTAGTTTTAAAAACTTCGAATTTGAACGTTTGACCAGAATTGGAATCAAAAACATTACATTAATTCGAACGCTGAACAAGTAGCAGCAATTTAATGAAGTGTCGTGTTTGTGATATTTTTCAAGTATTTAGGGAATAAGATATTATAGATAAATCGATTACATTTTTTAAATATAATTTTTAAAAATTAATCGACCTCTTCTTAGTGTTTCTGTTTATTTTGGTAAGCACACTATTTTCGAGGCTATTTACAATTACTTTCTTTACCAAAATATAAATATTTATACAGTCACCTGTATACTTATTAGAATCTAGTTGCAGCTAATAATAAAAGTGAAAGATGCTGCCTGAAAAAGTTTTTGATATTTTGATGCAAGCGCGCAAAATGGATAGAAAAGTATCCGAACAACATATAGAATTATTAAAAGGAAAAAGAGATGTTCTTACTTTAAAGGAAAATATAATGAAAGTAAGAGATTTACAATTAAAGGCTTTGACGATATTAAATGCATCACAAGCTAATTTTCGAGAAACAATAGTTACACTGAAGGATCACAGTACACAATTTCATAAATTAATTGACAATCTTGCATGTGCAGAGAATGAAACAAATGAAAATAAAGAATCGAAAAAAACTATTGATGAATTAACAAAAATAAAGCAAGATTTAACACTTAAATTAATAAAAGCTAATGTAGAAAAAAGAGAACTTTCTAAAAAATTAAATGAAATTGAACTTCAAATCAAGTTACAAAGGGTAATAATTTATATTTGTTTGTATATACATTTTTTACATTTATGTTACATAAGTTAATATAATATAATAATGCTTTTTCACAGAACAAAAATGGACATGTCCCTGAAGAACCTCAGTGTGATATACTGGATTTACTTGAAATATGCAGAGAAAATCCAAGTAAATTAAAAGAAACATTCATCTAAAAATTAGACACGTCAAGAATCATCAAATATATTTTTCAACACATCCCTGACTAAAATCGACAATATTTTCGAACTCTGACAATTAGACACATCAAGGAATATTATCAAATAATTTTTCAACACATTCCTGATTAAATTCAACAATATTTTCCAATTCTGACAATTTAAAAGGCAGGTAAAGTAGTTCCTTCATTTGATTACTGACTGATTGCACCTGCTCCCGTCTTTTTGTAACTTTTTCCATTAATTCTTTGTTCTCTTCTTCAAGTCTGTTTATATAGGATTCTAGATTTTCACATTCTGACATTATTTTTTCTGCATCTAGTGATCGTAGATGAAGATTCACATCTCCTGGTGGTCTCCTTTAAAATAATAAAAGTAAAACAATTTTTTCTCAGGTGAATAATATTAAAATTTGAAAAATAGTATCTTTACCATAGCTTAACATTTGGAGGTACCGTTGTTTCTTCAATTAATTTAGCAATTTGTTTCATACCTTCTACCAGGCATTCGTCTGTTATCAATTCTTGCAAATCTTGTTCCATAGTTTTGAATAAGTCAGTTTCCATAACTTTATGAAGTTTTTTTACAACTGACTTCTTTGATTCTAACATAGTGAAAATATTTAAAAATTCTTCTTCACTGTAACACAAAAAAAGATCTTTTTTAAAAATTTTCCCATAAAATTAGATATGAAAATGTATTTTTTAATTAGAAAAATCTGTAGTTATTGTAAATTGAAAACAATTTTATAATTCTTATTTTAGATAAATTAATTTTAAGTTATAAATTTTATATCTATAATAGAATGACTAAAACATTTTTTAAAACTAACTAAAAGATATTCAAGAAAATTTTAAAATATTGTTACATAAGAGAGAACAAATGTAGTTATAGTTATATCTTCTCGATTGAGAGTAGCAAGTGTGCGAGTAAGAAATGTAATTGTATAAGGGAGATCAAGTTTTTCTTTGTCTGAAATGCAAACAAAGAAGTCCATGCTTTGTGTATTGAATTACTTTTTGTGCTGGTTTTGAATCAATGCCAATCACATGTTACCATAAGAACAATTGAGATGTAAACTAATTTATGATGGTAAAAATTTGTTATTTATATAGTTTTGCTATTGCAATAAATACTTTGAAGCAAAATACATAAAGAATTAGAAAATATAAAAGAATAATTACAAAATACATAATGTAACATAGTGAAATAAATTTTAATTTTGTCATTTGTTATAGGTATTTGGATTTAAAATCATAACATAAATGTTTTATTATGTTTTTTTACTTACAAAATTGACATCAATATTAATGTAACAAATCAATGATGCAAATATTGTATATAATAAATTAAATCCTGCATAACACTTATCTTCTTGAACTGCAACCTGTTGCACATTATGTATCTAATCAGGCCGGGACGGGGTGCAATATGATATTAATTCTACAAATTTGCATTCCTCCCAACCTAATCAAATACATCTTCTTCATATGAATTTTCTTCATTGATACCTCCAATAATCTGTCCTTTACATTAATTTAAAAAAAACTTTAATAAAACTTAAAAATAAGAATATTTAATTCATTAAAGATTTAGCCAACTTCCCATCAATTTGAATAAATATTCTAATATTTGTGTAAATGGTTCTCATAAATAATTTTTCTAAATTTTTTAAACAATTATAGAAAAATCTACTTACTTTAGGTAAAAAATTTAAATTCCGTTTAAAAAATGATGTATGTACTTAATAAAGCTTTGCAATACTATACCGAATCAATAATGAATTATAGAGAAGGCATTGTGTAAAAGAATTCCGAAGGAAATATGAAAGCTCCTTTGTGTCAAGTAAAAGAAAAACGACGAGACCAAACCCATAAGCCTACGCAAGAACGATGTACAAGGATCAAGTAAAACAAGTCAACAAAATCAAACAAGACCTAAAGAAAATTAAAAACAGAACGATATTCAAATTTTGATTGCCTTATAAAATACGAAGTGATCAAACCACACCGAACATATAATCAATAAATGAAAAAAGATCGCGTAAAAAAAGCTAATCAACTTAAAAAATACTTTTCCATCCGGTCCTTACAGAACAAACGTAGAATTCCCCGAACTCCCGTAGCGAAGTTTCAAATTCAAAACAAAGAGAATGAATCTCTGAAAGAACCTCACCTCGTGCACTTGGCGACGTCCTCGAATTTGTTGGTGATGGCCGCCCGGAACATGAGCAGGTTGTTGGGCTGCAGTTTCTCCGGGGACTCCGACATCGCGACTCCTTTTCGTGCAAGTAACAAAGGGAAAAACAAAAAACGCCGGCCCACGCGCCGGGCGCGCTCGATTCTCTTTTGTTGCGCGCTGGTGGAGTGAATTCACGCCTCCAACGGCCGCTGCTTCAACGGCAATACTGTAGCAGCCGAATGTCGACGAAGCTGTCCGAATGCGGACCGAACAGATGAGGTGAGTGGCTGATTCGCGTTGCAGTCGAGAATTTGAATTCGTAGCGGGAAAGTTAAATATTTTTGAATTGAGCTCGCTTTGGTTAGTGTTTTATAATCCTTTTGAGTTTTAGAATTCTACGTTTCAATTTAAATTATATTAAATTGTTAATATGCGTAAGTTATACGAACATTTTTTTAAAATATTTTTCACTATACTAATTATTCTACCGAAACGTAATTTCAATGGATGATATTTTAAATTCAGACGCGTATATGGCTCGTTATTAAAATTTTTTCGAATTTAAACTTTTATCTCACGATTTTTAATGGTTTTACAATTATTCCTTTTCAAATGAATTAATTTATGTCTATAAAAGAATAATTCTTTTTATTGTAAAAAAATTGCTTTGTATTATTGGTCTCAAGTGTATAATTTTCATTAATCATAATTACATTTGATCATACGTCCTTTTTGGACAAAAAGAAACAAATTTGTTACAAAAGTTTTATTTTTTATTAGAAAATTTTATAAAAACTATAATTATTTTATAATAAAGTACAAATATGTATAAAAGCTCACAGAAAAACGTATCAAAGCGCTTAAAATATATTTATAGTAATACAAATTCAGTAGCAGCATTAAAATACTGTTATTAGAATACTCTAGAAGATAATATTACAGATTATATTTTCATTGTTAAAAATTATTAACATTTTTCAAGACAAATGTTTGGAACATAATACAAAAATATATATTTAAATATGTTGTACTTCTAATTTAAGTGTAATCATACAAAACGTATGTAAGCATATTATTTCGTATTTACAGTTTAAAGGAATTTAAAGTATTTTATTGCACCCAGGTATTTGACTTTTAAAAAAAGTATACAAAAGTTGCGGAGTTCATATTTTTCTTTATCAGTCTTCTGCACCTGCAATAAAAAATTGAAACCGATCTTCTAATGAGGTAGATAATATTGAGAAATTTTCAATACCATCATATTTATTCTTAAGATCGTTCATCACATCGTACATTTTCCTCCACGTTACCTTGGTTGAAGTAACGTGATACAGCAAATACCTCTGTGAATATAATGAAATCATGATTTATCTTTTTAAAATTTCGAACCACTCAAAAACGAATCTGCTTTTTTACGTACCGAATTCATTACACTCATTCTTTTACAATCTAAAGCTTCTTGAAGATCTATTTTGATACTGTGTACTTGATATTCGTATTTTTCTGGATTTAATTTTATTTGAATATTATTACCAGCGCCAACACGGTGTTTGAAATCTAGAACTGATCCCAAGTGGATTAATTTTCCTGCGTCCATAATTCCTAATTTATTGCACAGCGCTTCACATTCTTCTATCCTGTAAAAAGATTAAATTATTCAAATAAAATCCGAACACTAAGATATAAGTAAGTTGAAATGTAATATTTTATTAGACGTCTTTAAGCTATACATCATGACATCCTAAATTTTCAAACTCAATTTTCAATCATTGTAACATAAAATAATAACATATTATGGTAATAGTACCTTGTGCTTATTTAATACCTGTAGATTTGATTCTATACTATTACTTGAATCAAATTCGAGTAATATATGGATTGAGAATAATCTTACCTGTTCGAAGACAATAAAACAGTTTGTCCATTTTCTTGACAAGATTGAATGACGTTCCACAGGAATCGTCTAGTAGCCGGATCAACACCAGCTGTAGGTTCATCCATCAAAACCAGCTTCGGTGAGCCGATAAGTGCCATTGCGACGTTTAATTTTCTTTTATTACCGTTGCTGTAAGTGCCGCTGGGCCGCAATGCGCAGTCATTTAAATCTGTAATCGGTGTTTTGTGAAAAATCAAGTGTGAAATATCTAGGAAATCACCCTTTTTCCCGATGATACTCACTAAGTCTGTCAATCCAGTTTTGGACCTCTTCGTTGACTTTCTCTTCACGGATGCCACGGAGACGAGCGAACAAAATTAAATGATCATAAGCATTCAAAGGTTTGATTAGAGCGTCGTTCTGAGGGCAGTATCCAATTTGAGAGAGCATCTGTAATATTATTTTAATTGACTATTAATATTTTGCTTGGCAGTATATTAATTAAAAAATAAAGAGGCAAGCTGCATTGGATGAAAAATTACTTTATAACGTTAATTTAACCCCCTTGCGCCACGCGACGAATATATTCGTCGTAACGAAGTGATCACCGTAGAACATGCGACGAATATATCCCCATAAACACAAGAAGAGCAAACTCACAGCAAAATGGCAGCAAGCAGCAAAAACGGTCGCAGATTTACAG
>UCOL01004841.1:0-13315 GCA_900474335.1 Ormyrus nitidulus
GGGGGGGGGGGGGGGGGCACAAAAGGCCCTCCTCTCTCCCTCTTTCCCGAAATTTCGCTATGCGTCTAGCTCGTTGAACCCGCGCGCCGACTCGCCAATGATGTACAAAAGTGGACCGTCCGTCCGGGTATATATAATATTCATGCGCAGCATCTCCTTAAAAGCGGCGCTCGACAATGGAGATCGACCGATAGGCCCGCCGCTGCAAACGACGCAGTAGCCAGAACGACGACGACGACGACGGCTAAGACGACATGTGCCGACCTCCTCTCTCCGTATCCTGCTACTTTTTCCGAAGAGGGCAGGTGTTGGCCGCGCGCCGCTTTCCAGGTGAGAGGAGGAGTTCTCTCTCCGGCCCTCTTCTCGATCGTATATATATATATATATACATTTACGCCGCGACACCCTTTTTTTTCCTTTCCCGCGGGACACACCGACTCAATAAAGAGCCCTTCTTTCATCCGGCGATCGACGGTCACAGCGACGCTTCTGTCCGCGCTTATCTATTCGACGAGAGAGAGAGAGAGAGAGAGAGAGAGAGAGACGATATGTCGTCGCGAGCGGAGTCTTTGGATTCTGTCGGATGCAAAGGCCACACGTATCCTGAAAATAGTCGCTGCTCCCGGCTGCGTCATCGGCGCGCCGATTAGAATCCCCGGCTTCGGCGGCCCCACGCTTTGAGGCTGCTATACGTCGCGCGGCGAGCCGATGGCGCTCGTTTACCGGACGGTGTATGAGCGCGAGCGAGCGAGTGTGCGCGCGATGGCCCCAATCAAAGCCGATACATCGGAATTGCAGATTAACCCCGCGGGCACGCAGCTGGCGCTATTCTTTCGCCGAGGCGGCCGCAGCTCCCACGATCGAGGTGGTTTTTCGCTCGTCGAATCGCGAGCGAGAGATTGATAAATTGCGAAAAAGGCTCTGATTCTCGGTGTCTCTAATGCACGCGTCTTCGAGCGCGTTTTTACGCGACTCGAGCGGCCGGCGGAAAAAAGGAAAAAAAATGAAGGCAGCCCGCCTAATCTCCACCGGGTTTCCGAAAAACCGTCGGGGTCGGCCGAAACCGCTATCTATTATTTAAAAATTCGGCCTTATCTCGCGCTCGGCGATTAGAAGCGTCGCGGGCGAAATCCCGGGCGGCTTATCTCTCTCTCTCTCTCTCTGGTCGTTTCTTCGCGATTTCTCGCGATTTCGACGTGGGGAAAGAGCGGTGTACAGCGATTCGGGGCGACGACGATGCTCGGCGATTATGCGCGAGCGAGAGTCGGCGATGACCTCGGCTCGGCGATCTTTCGCGCGTGCCGAGAGAGAGAGAGAGAAAAGAGAAGTTTGCGGCGAGGGTATCGGGTATTTTATTTTGCTGCTCTGCTCGTTTCGGGAGGTTTCAGCGGTGGAGCTTGAGAGGATGTAAGTGGCGGTTGTTCCGTTCGCAAATCCGCACAGGCCTTACCGAAAAGCCGCCGTGAGGGCAGGCTGAAAACGTAGCTAAAACTTTGGAGGTTAGGAAGAGAAGCGTGGCTGGCGATCGACCTAACCAAAAAATTCGCCGAGCTCGCCGCGGACACGTGCTGGCTGTTTCTCCTTTTATTTTTGAAGCTCGCTCGCCTCTCTCGGCTTGCATCGATGTAAATTAACGCCGCCGCGACGTTCGGGAATGATAAATTGTTCGGGGAGCAAGGGAAACAAATGAAACGCCAAACGGATCGAGAGAGCAAGGATTTATCGAGGTTCCCACGTGCGGCGACTCTTTCATCTGGGACGCGGAAGCGCGCGGCGATAAAAGAGGCGGCTTCGAGGCAATATTGCAGTCGTCGGTCGACTCGGACTGTGCACTGGGCGATAAAGTCCGTAGATACATATATATATTGTTTGCCCGCGCGAGTCGATCGAATTTGCTTGGGAATATCGAGGCTGACACGCTTTTCGTCAATGGATTCATATGTAGGCGATTGTTATGCGATTTTTTTTCTCTTTGTTTATGAATGGAGGACGCGAAACGCTGTGTATTACACCGAGGCTTCGACGAGTGCCGAGGTTTTTGTGTGTCTTGGACGCGAGCCAGAGTTCTTCTTTTTTTTTCGAGCCTATCGCTTTTGCTCGCAGAAAATTTGAGCTTCGCTGAATTTGCGGGTAATAAAAGGCTTTTTTCGAGCCGCGCGGAGGTGCGGCGCGCCGATAAATCGGGATTTATTTTTACGGCTGCGCAGCTGATTGTCAGGGATTTTTTTTTTATTTTAATCTCGTCAGCTTTCGCGCATCGGGTTATTTATAGAGGGAGAACACACTTTTTCACGCTTTTCGTTCGCCTATTTTATCGGGGCAGATTTTTAATTTCGGAGAACGAAAAAGATGACTATAAATAGACGGCGTTTCTTCTTTGAACTTGCTAATTTGCGCCGCTATACTTCCGCGGAAGCTTTACCCAAAAGTACCTCGGCAGATAATCTAATTATACCACCCATCGCTGATAAACGCGAATCTTCCTCGCCCGAAGTTTCGAAAAAAAAAAAAGAAGAAAAGACAAAAGGCGCAAAGAAATGAAAGAAGGGCAACAACACTCACCCAGAGGTCGTCGAGCGTAATGGAGTTGTCGGTGTAGTAGACGAGCTTGTCCGCCATGAGGGGCCTGGACTCCCTGAGCTTCGACGCGAGCAGGAGGCAGGCGGTGCCGAGCAGCTGCAGCTGCGACTTCCTGATCGGGCAGATGCTGAGGAACCTGTCGACGTAGTTCATCGAGAGCGGGAACACCTCCTCCTGGCACTTCTCTTGCTCGCAGACCTGCAGAGTCGCCGGGCCACGCGACAAACAAAACAAAAAAGGAACACACTTTAGAAAAGAAAAAGGGCAGGGCTTCGCAAACCGCCGAGGAGAGTAATCCCGGAGAGGAAGCGCGGCGACGGCGGCGACCCTTTCCTCTCCGGATTATCGAGCCTGCTGCGGGCTTTTAAATTTAAATCGCCCTTTTTAAACAATGCGCGAGAGATAACGCCAGCGCGGCGAGCGGGCGACGTCACGTGTCTCTCATCCTTCGGCTCTAGTCGTCTGTCTCTGTCGCGCGGCACGTCAAGGTCACTCTTACAAACGCCCTATGCCGGGCGAGGTAATTAGTCGCACTCTCTCTCTCTCTTTCCTTCTCCAGCCGCGTTGCGTAAACGTCGCGAATTTCGGGCGATGCGAAAATGTCGTTGGAAAAGAAAGGAGAGGGATTTTGGCTTTTTGCAAAATTCGCTTAGCCTCGCGCCGCTGTTTTTGGCCGCTCCTTATTCGGGGAATTTCGGGGAGGGAGGGGGGGACTGGTTTTCGCCGCTCGCGACCGTTGGGATTTTTTAAACGAAAAACTTTCGCGGCCGCCCGATGATATGCTTTTGTCAAAAAGTTTTTTCGTACCGGCGAGAGATTGTCGCAGCGTTTTTACTTTTTCTTTCTTTTTTTTTTACGACATTCCAAATAATGTCATTTAAATGTCAAATAAGTTCCAGCTCGTGCAGAGCGCTCGGACGGTTCGAAAGAACCAACGGTCGAATATATAAAGTCTCTAAGCGTGTTGGTAAATATTAGCCTCTCGTAAAATACTGAAACAAGTTCATTAAAATTACGCGTAATTGCAAGCTCGAAAAACGGCCGCTTCGTCGGAACGCGCCGGCTGAATTTAATCCGAAATTTATTCGACGAACTCCGCTCGATGAAGACTTTCGGCTCTAAAGAAGCGCGCTTAACAGCCCCGCTAATTTCCGCTAAATATAAGCCCATATTCCGGCGTGCGAGTGAGAAAGGAGAAAAAAAAATTCTTCACCGAGTAAACGGAGAAAAACGAGGAGCGAGCGACACCGAGAGCTCTCTCTTTCTCTCTCACCGAGATAGAGCTCGAAAGGTTTTTAAGGCGATAAAAAGAGGTGGACTCAACGGGGAGCGAACCGAGGAAAGAGGAAGGAGAGAGAGAGAGAGAGAGAGAGTGACTACAGCAGACCGGCAGCACATGTAATTTCCGCGCATCCACGTCTACTTACGGCCGATTTAAATTTTGCGAACTAATTCGGCGACGAGCTCGAGGAAAAACCGTCCCGGCGGCCGGCACGTGTTCCTCTCTCCCAGCTTTGTCGAGAAACAAAAACGCCGCGGCTCGGTTCCGGCGAACTTAACGAACAAACTCGACCCCGTCCGCACGTACACACGTTCGCACCGCACCACGTACACACGTGTCGTCCGCGGGGTTCAATAGCCTCGCGACAACGCTCGTAATCATCCTTTTCGCGTACGTCCTGCGGGGAGGGAGACGGAGAGAGAGAGAGAGAGAGAGAGAGAGCAGCGCGCATTTTTAATCAATCGCCTAGTGGCCGATCGGGTCAGCGTTTAAAGCCTCTCTCTCTCGGCAGCGTTTAAATGGCCCGCGACCGACAAAGGAAAGTTTAAAAATACGCGCTGACGCAGCGTGCGAAACGGCGGTGGCAGCGGCGGCGGCGGCGCGGACGATGATAAGAGCAGAACCGCCGCCCTTTCGCAAACTCCGAAAGTTCCGGGAAGGGCTCGCTCGCGCGGCCGGCTCGTTTCGCGGAACGAGAGAGACGAGCGGCGCTCTGCTTTTTTTTTTCTGCTTTGTTCGCGGGGGGAGTAGTAGTGTCGTGTCTCTCACCTCGAGCATCCACTCGGCGACGACCTTTCGCATGAGGGGCGAGATGTCCCTCTGCACGCAGCCGAAGTACGAGGAGGAGGGCGCGTACCTCTCCTCGCTACGCAGGAGATTGTGCAGCATCCTGTCGTCGGCGAGGAGGGCTGGGTCCGCGTAAGCCGTGCATTCCCCCGGCGACGTCGTCTCGCAGCACAGCAGATCCATGTCCTCCGTTGCCGTCGTGTCGTTTCCTTCTCTCGCGGAGAAAAGAAGGGAGAGAGAGACGGGCTCAAGAGCCGAGACACGTGTTGGGCGGCCTCGCTCTCTTCCTCGAGGCGGAGGCTTCTCTTCTCTCTCTCTATCGCTGTCTTTTTCACCACGTTCTTTCGTTCTTTATAAAAGCACACTGCGAATGAACACAACACTGTTTCTTTTTTTTGCGAATTTGGGGAGGGGGGGGGGGGGGGGGTTGCGCCGTGGCTCGAACGATGGGGGGACGGACGAGGAGCGGCAACCAGCTACTGCGGGGAGCTTCTGCTGGTTGAGGCCTCGTGAGCGAGATAACGACTTGTTCCGAGCAACGACCCGACACTGGCGGCTTACCAGGTCAGAATGCCGGCTGTCGGCTCGCGATCGCGAACGTCTGCGGCGGCGGCGGCTCGAGGCAGAACCGTGCGGACGGATGGGGTGGGGAGAAGGCTGTAGTGCGGAGATCGCCGCTGAGCGGCGCGACGATGCTCTTTGGGGAGTCGTGTCAGATGCCGAGCGGCTGCCGTGCGGAGAGGACCTGTTGAAGAGGGATTAGAGGAAGAGCCGGATAGATGATGGAGGATGATTTGCGAGCGCCGCCCGGTAATTGTTGGACACCTGCTAGGGTATTCGGGGCTGATTTATTGGGTTAGGAAGGAAGGTTTTGGAAAGTTGCTGATTTTTATCTTTGGGGGGCATTGTGTCGGTAATGACTGCTGGAAATTGTTTTTGGAGTCAAAGGAATTGCGGCGATTTATTGAGACAATTAGTTGGCAGCATTTTTTACGGCCGTAAAATCGAAATCAGTAAATTTGTGAGATCCGAAAATACGTTTTTTACAGTAAACAGGTTTTTTGCTGGTTCAATTAGTGAGAATCGATCAAAATTGAATTTCTCCTTTTACATTTTTACGAAAGTAACTCCCTAAAAAAAAACAAAGTACGTAACGATATGTAGAAGCAATTTTTTAAAAGATATACTATTTAAAATTTTTTAGATATACTGCACAGTGCATTCGAATGTTATCTCGTAAATCGAAAATAATTCGTGGACCTTATCTCATTTGTAATGACGTACGAAATTTACGTTAAAATATATTGCAGATTTTGAAAAATATTGTAAAAGCGCGAAGTAAAAAATAATCACTTTCTAAAAATAGGATGATGATTTTCATAATGACTTTGGTATATATATTATACGGTCTGCGTAGTTTATCAGTATATAAAATCAAATTACACGCTACAGTCAGAAGCATCCATATGTAACAGAAATTCGCATTAAAGCACGGTGTATAAAATTTGTTCAGCGTACATATATATATATACACCATTTTTACTCGAATTCACGTGGAATGAATCACGAAAGAAAAATTGTTTTCTGCGTTTACTCCCCGTACAATTGATTACATGTACCATGCACATTTTAATAATTTAATTGCTCGAAAGTTTTCTACATTAAACAAAAAAACAAAAAAAAAAAAATAAACTGCTCGCAATTTCCTGCCCGCAACTCTCGTTTTCCTTTGTACACTCGACAAACCCTGGCTCTGCGACCAAAATCAAGAGAGCCGCGGCAAAATGCATTTATTCCTCCGGGAAAAGACTCGATTTTCGACGATTGCGAAGAGTCGGCATTTCGCATTCACCTAGAAAGCAGACACACGTGCAGCTGCCCGTTGGCAAGCGAGGCTGAAAAGGGGCAGCGGCGGCGGCGGCGTTTTACTCCTCGGAAAAAAAAAGAAAAAAAAAAGAAAAAAACACGAGGCCGGCCTCGCGCGCTGCGCGCACACATATAACACGTGGCGCTGCGCGAATAATTATACGGCACTGAAGCCACCGAGCGGAGAGCGCTAATATTCGGTCAAGTTCGGCGGCTCTCGTCGCCACGGAGCTCTGGAATTACGACGCAAGAAAATCCCTCCCGCGGCAGAGAGAGAAAGAGAGAGAGAGAGAGAGAGAGAGAGAGAGAGAGAGAGACGGCGGAGGAAAAAAGGCGTCTTCCTGCATCCGATCGACTTTCGGAATTCGATCGACTTGAAATGCGGCTTCGCGGAGACGAGCGGCGGCGCTCTCGGTGTCCCAAGGTGATCTCCAGCCAGATGGGGGATTATGTCATCGCGAGGAAAGTGCGCTAATCTGTAGGAGGAAACGGCTGTAGTGTGGGAATTTCTTTGAAAGTAGGTGTGCGCGCAGTAAATTAATTGCTCGATTAGAAACGGCGCTTTCGACCTTCCGTCGTCGTTGGGAAGCGCGATAATTTTTATACGCTCGAAAAGTTGATTTTATTCCTGAAACTAGCCATAAATCAACTGATACTTTATTAGAACTATACGCGAAGACTTCGAATTCGAGCGAATAATTCGAATAATCTCACGAGGCCGAGCCAGGCGCACATTTCAAATAACACGCCTTTACTATAGTTACATAATTGACTGTAGGACTAATGAATTAAGAGCCCGATAAGATCTGCACTCGAAGCGCAGAAATCCACATTGAAATCGCTCGCGCGAACGTACGACCGAGAGAGACGGACGAAATTAAAGGCCTCTCTTCCCCGATCGGTCCCGCGTCCGAAGATTTAACGACTCTCGACTCGCGCGGCGCAAGAATGGGAACCTCTTGCCGACGCGGGGGGAAATTATATGTATGCACATCGCGCGCTTACCTGCAACGCCGGTAATGCCTGTATTCGCGTTATTAAGCGCTTTAAACGAGCCGATTCGCAGCCGGTTAAAATGATATCCCGTCACTTATCGAGGCGAAGATGCTCTCGGATTTTTATTATAAGCGATTGTTTGTCGAGCGTTGGTTTTGCGCGTGATGCAACGCGAGTCGGGAAAGTTGTGTCTTGGGATCTAAGGTGGGCTTTATAAATAGATTTGGGTTTCGCATTGTGCAATCGGAGAGAATTGCTCGGCGAGATTTCGGCGGTAAGAAGCGGCTCTTTGAACGCGCGGCGTTACATGCGAAATTGCTCCTTAGGAGATTATCTAACGATTGTGGATTGATTGAGTAACTAAAGTGTGAATAGAGGTTTTTTTTTAGTTAAATGTAGACCTGGAACGTGGAGCATGAAATATAGCTCGATCAAGGTTATAATGCTTGCACTAAATGAATGTTTTTTCGAGCCTAACGTTCAAACGAGAAGAGTTAAAAATTCCCAGCTAGAAAGCGTACGAATAACCGAGCATATTTTTATTTGTATCTTTACATGCAAAGACAACGAAAATCACTGCTTTAACTAACCATCTATATCGGAATCAACGATAAATCGGCCGATAACACACGAATCTTCTCTTCGTCGACCATCCACGTCACCTCGCGCTTTTCCCTCCCTCGGCAATCTCGCTCCGCAATGCCTCCTAAACCCACAAACGTAGTAGCCATCCGTGGCCATCGTCGAGCGGGGAATCAGGCCGGCCGGCCGGCAGTGCAGTTAATAAACGCACTTACGTCGTTAAAAGTTCAAACGAACCGATTTGCCGGGCGCTCTCCGCGCGTCGAGAGCAATTCGCCGAGCGAGCGAGAGAGAGAGAGAGAGAGGCGGTGGTGGTCACTCATCCGATCGCCTCCTGCCTCTACGTGCGTTCTTTTACGCTCGGCGCGTTTCTTTAAGCGTTCCAGTCGGCGCCGCTTTTCAAGGCCTCGCCGATTTTCCGGCGCGATGACACGATGACGATGAGAATGGCCGCGGCGAGCTTTCTCGCCGATTTCTGCCAACCCCGCCCCCTCCCGCCGCCGAGGAGTGCAAAAAGCTTTTATACCGAGAGCGAGAGAGACCTGCCCGCAAGAAAACGCTTTCGCGCTCTCGGAGTGAGAAGCGATTTCCAGGCTGGCAAATTGGAATCGAGATAAGAAGCGGCGATTAATTTTTGCACCGCCGCCGCGGTGCGAGAGATCGGCTTATCGGTTAGTTGAGTGCCGGATTGATTGTTCGGGACGATGGGTGATAAGGGCTCGACAGTCCCTTTAAACAAGTGTCAACGACCGAGGCGGTGTTTTTGTTTTTGAATTGTTGCGTATTACCGGAAGGTCGAGGATTAGGCGTATTTACATTTAATTCGCGACGAATTGTTGCTATTAAAGCTGCTTGTATCATATATACGCAATCTTTTAAATATTCCTAATCTGCCCCTCGAGCTACGCTGCATAAGAAAACAATAGATAAATTCCCTTATCGAAGAATGTAGTTTTTCATCGATTTGCAACAAAACGGGTCAGATAAGGCCACCGTATCCGCCGATAACCGAGAGCCGAAAAGCGCGGATAGAGCTCAGCTCCCCGCGGATCCCCCGTTGAAAACCTCTCCTCTCCTTCGCCGCCACTGAAATCGACCCACATTCTATCGCTCTCCCGGCCGAGAGAGCAAAAAGCCGCAGCGCACCGCAGCGCGTCGTCGGCGGCGGCGGCGGCGGTCTCGTGGTGGTTCTGGCCAATTCGCAATCTGCGGCGGCCGATATATATAAGAAAGCACGCGCCTCGCTAGCCTAGCAACACCGCGGCCTTTTATACGGAGAGAGAGAGAGAGAGACGCTGTCGTCAGGCGCGACGGACATACACGTAGAGGGAGGAGGCGATAAGTGATGTAAGGCGAACGAACGACAAAAAAAGAGAGAGAGAGAAGGAAAAAAATGCGAGCGCCGAGAGCGCGGTGCAGATTAGAAATTCGTAAGCCCGCGATGCGGGCGATTCGACGACCTCGTCCGCGGGCTTTTTTTGCCCAGGGGGGCGTTGGGCGCGTGGACGCGTAGTTTTTATCGGGTTTTTTTTTCTTTTTTTGGTCGACGAGCTGCTTGGATTTTTATGTAATTGATTTGCCACGGGAGTCGACGGAGGTCTCGGCGATGGGAGGATCGACGTTTGGCGAAAATGTTGGCGGAAATGCTCGAGAACTGGACATTATACATTAAAATCGAAAATTGACGGCTCGTAAAGTGTGTATCGTCGGCAAATAATACCGATATAATAAGGATCGAGCGGCCGCGCGGACCGAAAATTACAACTTGGTTATCCGACGTAATTAGCCGGCACATTAAAATCAGCCGTATAAACGCGAGGATAGCACGCGTCGAAAGTTTAATGAACTGAGCGCGAGGCTCTCTCCCTCCCCGCGCGAGCATATTTAAAAGCCCTCCTGCAGGCTTCATGCATAAATGTAAGCGCATTAAAACATCGGCCGCGGCAGCTAAGCAGACTTGAAAAGCGACGAGGTGGAAGCGATGAATAATCCGACGCTCCATTTCGGGGTTAAAGAATCGGCGAGAGCGAGCTTCGGGTACCGCGAATCGAGGGGTGACTCTCTCTCTATCTCTCTCTCTCTGTCTCGCGGAATCCCGGGCGGGGGGCAAAAACGGAGAGCGAGCGCTCGGTTTCGCGGAGCCGGAACGAGGATCCTCCTATATTTGGTCAGGAGGAGAGTCTCTTTTAGGGCTGAAGGGTGGGAACCGGAGCGGGGATGCAGACATACGCGCCATTCCGAGAGGAGTTTCTCACGCTCGCCGAGGCGAGCTTCGAGGCACGAGAGAGCTTGATTTTGGCGACTCGGGACTTTCGCGGGGAGAGCTTGCTGGAGCAGGCGATGCTTTCATTGCGTAGAGTGGTCGTTTTAGCTGACGATTTTGGGATGGAAAGCGATGAGTCATGGGATTTTTTAGAGGGCAGATTTGCTAGACAGAGACATTTTAAGTTGTTGGAAGTGCAAATCGATAGGGTTTTATATAGATTTTAGCAGTAATAATATCTTTAGTTAAAATGAATAATATTTTAATAATTCAATCAGAAAAAGGTATTGCTGATAAAAACTAAAGCTTTATGACTGTTACCAAGAGAAAATAATTTCATTTAATGCAAAGATAGTTCTTTAATATTATAAATTTTCCTTTACATTTCACTAATGTTTATTTGCATACGAAACGTTATTCATAATAAGTATTCCGCTCGAAAAGTACTTTTAACTCAAATAAAACTCGAAGCTTAAGTAAGCAATTACAATACCCAAACAATAAAGTTTTCACTCGACTTTATTAAACCCAAACGAAACAATAATAATCCCCGCAACGAATCCCGGAATCGCCAATTTGAAAAGCAATTCGAATCCCCGCCGGCTCGAAGCCCGCAAAAAGCTCATAGTCGGGCTCTCGCCGCGGAACAGCTCTTTAAAGAGCGTTCGAAAATATTTTTTCAAAACCCAAAACTGCACATAAACCCGAAAAGCCTCCGCGTCCCTCTCTCTCTCTCTTACCAGTTTGTTTTGCGGCGCACCTGTGTATCATCATACCGCGGCGCGCGCGGTATAACGACCCTTCTGCGCGGCGCTGCGCTGCGCTGCGGAATTCGCGAGGCAAAAAGGGCCCGCCGCCCGGCCGAAATTCGGGTATTTCTGACAGTTATCGGCATAAATTACGCCCGGAACGTAACCGGAGCGCCCGTAGCGCGTCATTTGCCTCGCGTTATACTCGCTTTTAATATTCACTTGGCTCCGAAAGCTTACCACCTACCTCACGTCGCGTTTTCGCTCGTCGAGGAGCGAGGAAGGGGGGAGGGGGGTGGGGGGGCAGCAGTCTCTCGAGGCAGTTCGACCGAGGAACGGATTGGTCTTTATTTGGGGGCTCCGCGGAGGGCTGGACTGGAATGCGCGTTTGGTTTAGTTCTTTAATTAAAGTTTCGCGGCGCGCGCATTTTCGGTGTCGTTGGCCCCGAACTACGTTTGACTGTAACGAGCCGTGCGTGCGCGGGAAAACGTAATCTTGACGATTCTTGTTTCTGAGCTTTCTAAAGATTAAGCCGTTTTATAATACGCAATTTGTTTCGAAGCGCTAATTTATCGCGTGAAAATTTAAATTTACGACGCCGATAACGATATAACTTTATATAAAAGCATTGAACGGTATCAAATTGTTGTAAGAAAAAAAAAATCCCCAGCAACCCGTATTCTCCGGAGCAATTGCCACAGTTACTATATTTACATTCTAATCTAACCTTATTCACCACTGAAAAAACACCGAAACGGAGAGTTTTTCCCCGCCCCCCGTCCAGATATCAAAAATTCCCTGCTCCCCGTCCAGATATCAAAAAACTATCCCAAAAATCTCGGCGAGGATCTCTCTCGAAAAAGAGGGGTGGCGGTGGAGGGGAGGGGGCGAAAGAAAAAGAGGCAGAGAGTATCTCTCTCTCTCTCGGCGGGCCGAAAATTACACACGTAAGACCCCGGCGGCCCACCCTAGAATTTCTCTACGAGCTGAGTGAGTTGCGGGCAGGGCAGAGAGCCTTTCGGCTCTCGTTCGGGCTCTCTCGCGCGCGAGCGATGTACCACCGTTCGCGGCTTCGCCGATAATTAGAGAGCCCCGGCCCGAACGAAGGCGAATGTGTGTGTGCGGGAAAATTCGCCGGTACGTCGTGTATATGTACACGTGTATATAATATACGCTCTCTGGGGCCCAAGGAGCCGTTTTCTATTTAGCCGAAGCGGCGCCCGTTAAGAATCAAAATAACCAGCTCAAGTATTTTTTAAGGAGCCTCCTAAGGCCTCGGGGATGGGCGCCCCTTCGTAATTATTGCGAGAGCCACAAGTTTTGGCGGATATGAATAATTGACCCTCTCCGACGTTACGCAATGCACGCGTGAGTTTCGATGATTATGGAATCCGCGGCCCTTTTTTTGGGGGAAGGGGTTTTGGGAATTAATAAGGATAAATTTATTTTATTTATACCTTTGAAAGGGAAGTATTGAAAGGACGCGCGCTGCCAAAGGAATTCGTAGCTTTCACTTTGTACTTCAGCTTCAGCGTATTTACTATATTCACCGCAAAATTTCTATTACGACTCTCGTAAAACTTCTTCGCTTCCTCCGCTGCAGCGGCTGTACACTTCTATAAATCAGAAGCGGCGATCGATCGAGAAGAACTGCCCAATAAAACAGTACACGAATTGCAGCGCGCGGCGATTAACAAAAAGGCCTCTCTCTCTCTCTCTCTCCCTCTCTCCGGGCCGCTGAAAAAAAGGATCGTTCTTGCGGGTGCTCGTCCGTTCTCCCGACCTCAATGGCACTCAAAAAAATCAAAGGCGTCGCAGTAAAAGCGCCCCGAGGCCAGCCAGCTCCTCTCTTAACACTTTTTGTCGCAGCGCAGCAGCAGCAGCAGCAGCGGCGGCGGCGAGAGCAGGATGTTTGCGTAGGTGAAAGCACTTCAGAAAACTTCCCGTAGGGCAGTATATTACTTCAACAAATTTTGGGGGAGGGAAGTCGTCCGCTTTAATGCGGATGACACTCCGCAGGTGTGGCACAATAAACCTTGAAGCTGGCCGAGGGTTTACGAGGATGCGAGGCCTGCCGAGAGATTAGCCGCGTGACTTGAGACGCGACAATGACGGACCGGACCTGCTGTTGTTTCGGGATTGCTGGACTTCAAACTCGGCCTTTGTTGCAAGGGAGCAAAGAAAGTGATTAGGCGGTGGGCGTTTTCTTT
>UCOL01004842.1:0-13319 GCA_900474335.1 Ormyrus nitidulus
CACGCGTCGCTTCTTATCCCGCTCACTCCGCGATGATCGCTCGTCCGAGACGGATGTACTTTTCATCATATTTATATTAATAAATGAGACTTACTGTTTACACTCTGTCTACCAATTTATTTAATAGTATTTTTTTCACATCAGAATAGCAATATCCTTTGAAGGAACGCAAAATTCAGGAAAGTATATTCGACAATGCAATTTAAAGAAAAAACATATAAGAAAAATACTGTTATTAAAAAAAAACAAAAAAATATTTTGCAAAAATTAATGTTTTAACGAACGTCGTAAAGGGTGTTTTTGCTTGAAGAATTCGGGGGCAGTGCCCCAGACGTAGCTGGCTTTTCAGGGCTCTCGCTTTTCGCATGCAGCTCCGCGGCGCACACGTGAGAGAGGGCGATATATTTTTTTTTTTTCGCCCACCGTAATATCGTTGCCGCGCGCAACTTGCAGACTATCAGCCGTCTCTTCCGGTCGGAGCAAAGGTACTATATACGTACGCGTGCACGCCGGCATTTACGCCCCGGCGTCGCTCGCTCCCTTTGAGCTTCGGCTCGCTCCTATCCCTCTCTCTCTCTCTCTCTTTCCCTATCCGACAAAGCGAGAGAGCTTGTCAGCGGCAGTCATAAAACGGCTGCAACAGCAACAAGCTCTCTCACTTGGCCTTTCTCTCCTCGCGCCCTCCCGCGCGCGTGTGTTTTTCCTTTCTCTCTCTCTCTCTCTCTCTCTCCCTTTATCTCGCGGCGCGCGCGCGCATATATCGACACACGCCGGCCGTTTTCAGTCCTTTATTCTTTTCTCCCCAGTCGCGGCGGGCGCGAGTCCGCGCTGGTTCGAATTTTAAATGCACCGCGACTGTTGCGCGCACACGGCAGCGAATGTACACTCTTTTTTGGTAGTCACGTGAATGACATCAAAGCTTTCAATTGCTCTTTCGTACGGTCTCGTTCTTTTTTTGTTCGCTCCCTGGCTCTTTCGCCGCCCCCACCCCCTCCTCCTCCTCCTCCCTCTCCCGATTCTCGAGTTCTGAATTTGAGTAGGTTCGGACTGGGAGGAGGAGGTCTTGATGAGAGCTTCGCTGAATGAATCTTTTTTTATAATAGGATTATTGTTTATCTCCTTTAGATGAAGGGTTTTGTGAGCAAACGGTCGAAAAGCTTTTGAGCCGACGTTAACAAGGAATCTTTATTCGAATGGACGTTTGCAAAAGTCTGTAGCAAGTAATTGTAATTATTATGATTTATATTTTTAATGAACTGCACCGTTGATTTGCAATGAAAAATCTTTTAATGTACGAATAATATTGCTATAGGACTTCATAAAGCATTGTATAATAAACGCAATAAAAGATTAACTTTGTTTATTATTACTCATTTTAACACTTAATATTTTAATGTTTTTATCCTGAGAATATTGATTTGATGATATAACGTTATAATATAGATTCTTAAATTATTTTACATTCTAATAAGTTTCTCTTTAAAAACTTTTTAAAACGTCAGTTCTCTGTAGTAAAATAATTATTTACCAATTGTCTGTAACATGTAGAACCTCAATAAATTGAATAGATACAGTTTTGAAAAAAAAGTTATTATCTATATATGTTTCCCAAAAATTTTGTTGAAAAACATGGACAGACAAACAACACAGTTTGAAATTATAATTAGATTTCTCAATCCCAAGAGTAATTTGTTATACCGTATCTCTTAGGAACGAAAACAAAATGGTACAGCGAGAGTGATTCTCAGTCGAGAAAAAAAGTAAACTCCTCCTGATGTAACAACAAAAATAAGCTAACTATAAGAAGCGCTTGACGATACCGTAGGCAGCAGCGGCCCTCAGTTTCATCAAATCAGTAATTAAAAAAAATCCATTATAACCGGCAACAGAATCGTTGTTTTATTTTACCCTTGAAAAAAGTGCAGCGCACCAAAGGCACAAAAATTGAAGGTGAGGGGTGCAGCAGACTCGACAGCAATTTGCAAGGTCGCTCCCACTCTCTCCGGAGAGCTTGCGCTCGCAGCTCTGCAAGTAAATTTCCGAAAGTGGTGCTTTTGGTGACGAATCTCCCGGGCTTAACCCAATTGCCACAGGCAGAGAGAGAAGGGCGGGGTAAAAGTTAGGAGGGAGTGCGAAAGCTACGTCGCAAATAGTCGTCGACAGGCTCGCTTGCGACTGACAGTTTTAACGACCTAAATAACGCTCGCCTTGCTTTACCCTCCCTCCCTCCCTCTCCCTCTCTCTTTCCCTCTTTCGCTTTTAGCGCGGCTGACTAGGCGACGCGCATCCTGCAAGATTAACGCGCGAGCCACCGTCCGGAGCTCCGCGCTCTTCCGCGAATGACCACGTGTGCGATGTGTGCGCGCGCGAGAACCCGACTTGCGTAATCTCTCGCTCTAAAGAATTTATGGAGAGGGAGAGCTCGAGCTTTTTTCGGACTCGGGGGGCTGCTTGTTTTTTGGGCTTGCGCTTCGGTCGACAGTTATTTTTCTTTATACGGACGGAGTGAAATTCTGGCGTCGGCGGACATTTTTTTTCGATCCATAATTATACGGAGAATAGAGGTTTATTTCTCGTCCAAGTGCGGGAGGAAACTCGTAGTTATTGCTTTAATCACACTTGCGGTCGATATAGTTTTTCGCTTTAATCACTTCGTTTATTAATTTTGACTCGAACCTAAAATACACGCGGTGACAATTATTTGTCTACAAAAAGCGACAAAAAGTGTTAAATAATACAAGACTTATTTTGCTTTCAAAGAACTTTTATTTAAAAAAATGATGTGGTCCGGACGTTTCGAGATCTCCAAAGAACATTAAAATTAAAAACGATGGAAAAAAAGCAATTCATTTTTCCTGTTATGGCGAAACACTTGTTTCAAATTCTCTCTTTTTAACTCTCTCTCCGAACAATGAGATACTTAGAACATCGGGAACAAAAAGTTTGAAATAATCTCTTAGAAGTTCAAATCCTGCAAATTCGCTCCTTACTCTTTATGCTTTTTAACTGCACAGAACTCTTATTCGCAGCGTCAAGTGAAAAACAAGGGGATTTCCTAATAACGCTACAGTGGCAGAAATATGCAGACTTAATCTTTCAGCACACTTATCTCTGTACATTCAAGTTTCAGTAGTTTTATAAAATGCTGTTTGCACTTTCTAAAATTACCATTAATTGATCACCCTACATTCTTCTTCATTATTTTACTGCGGGATTATTCATTGATTTTATGAAACGAATACAGCTAGAAGTTTGTCATTCGACGTTAATTTTGCGCTTGAAAATGAATCTGAATTGTATAAAATTTATGAATATTTTTATACACGGTGAATAATTTTTTTTATTTATACCTTTGATTTGAAAATAAAGTTGTCAACTGAAATATATATATCTCGAAGTGCCAATATTTTAAAATTAAATTACTATAAATTACATTAAATAATGATCTGCATTTTACCTATACGGTACTTGCGACCCACAATTCATGAGATTTAATACAGGATACCAAACGCATTATAGCTCGAAATACTCTAGAAATTAATCTTGGATTAAGCTCCTACCAAGCTATTACCCTGCGCTAACCCCAAAAGCCTCTGCTCGTAACAAACATTCTCGCGGGTCGCAGTTCATCGTAAGAAGTACTATATCTTGTCTACTATCGAGAGAGAAATAGAGAGAGAGAGGGCAGTATGAATGGCTGTCCGCTCGTACCGTATCGCGAAAGTCAAAGAGCGCAGGTATTTGCGCACCCGGCCATACTTCCGTAGGATTTTGCGCGCGTCACTCGACTGGCTTGTTATCTATATATAAGCCGTGCACCTGTACGCAGATATGTAGATGTCGTCTGGGCGAGAGAGTCGCGGATGTTCGCGCGCCGAGCGCGGTTTTTAGCCTTGCCCGGGCGAAAACGCCGTCTGTGCTCCGGGAGACGATGAACTCGCGCGACCTCCCGGATTGAAATACTTTCGTCGGTGGCACTTATATAAATTACCGGGATGCGAACGAAATTCATTTTCAAAGGCTCGTTCGAACGAGCGAGGTGGAAGTGTCGGATTTTTTTTTGGCTAAACGGGGAGAAAAGTTTGAGTAAAATGTGCAAGTATGCAAATTGTTGGAAATCGCGGAAAAAACATATATTTTTTTAGCCGGTTTTCAAATTACGTTGTTGTATTGTACAACCGTAAAAGTTTTCTCGTAAATTTCACTCAAACTTTTGCCTCCATGTAAATTTGAATAATAAAGTAAATTCTTTAGAAATTAAGTTTCAGATTGAAATAAATATTCTGGTGAATTCATAATTACATGGGTTCGTAATTAATTTCTTCAACGTATAAATGATCTTTCAGTATAGAAAAAAAAAATTAAAATGATAAATTTCACAAATTTTGATGACGTATTGATAAATTCCGATGCGTTTAAAAAGAAATATGTTCGTACAACATGCATTCACATTTTATTTCAGTGATTGTGTTTGCATAATAATATTTGGGTAACTATTTTATCGTGTGACTCTAAACTTTTACTGAAACATTATGCTACATGAAATCGTCAAATCGCAGAAGGATGCACAGTTTTACTACGCAATGAAGGTAAAAACGAACTGGCCAATCAAACGTTACAGTATGAATCAATAAATCGGATGCATTGTTAAGGAAAGTGGAGAGCCGGAATGAACACAACAGAGTCATGAGTAATAAAATTTGAAATTAATGTAGAATTCATTTGCTAAAGATAATTTGCATTTTCTTCATTTTGGAAATGTTTCATTATAGAAAATAGTACATAATTATATTGGAACTCTATATGGATTTCTGCGAATACAAGTATTAAATTGATATTTAAATACGTTTTATTATTGTCTTTTCCCTTAAAAAGTATTGATTTTGATTGGTCAATATAAAATAGGTGCCAAGATTTGCTTTATAAGACTTATTTGAGATTGAGAGGTTTAAATTTTTAAAAATGAAAACTGATTTTTTTTCTCTTAAAATGAAAGGTACTGAAATTAAAAGAATCGAGTTTTAAACGTATAACAATTAAAAGTAGAGAGCTTTAGAATTAGGTTAGAAAATAAAAAAAGGACTTGAAAATAATTATTTTAACTGTCATATTCATGTACGATCAAAGTTACCATGACGGATGCTAAAAGCTCTCTATATAATCTTTTATGGAGTTTTTGTATAAAATTTATGTCGGGAAAATTTATTACTCGTTATGATAACATTTCATAGGCAGCACGTTAAGCATTATACTGAAACATGAAGTACCGTAACTAATAAATAGACGTTTAACAATTCCTGATGGAAATGAATTAGGTTCCAGCATTATATGGAAAGTTTCTTCTGCTAAACAGTGTCATTTAATTAGTTAGATGAATGGAATATTATTTTACGTTAAACGAATTAAATTTAGCTATATGAGTGTTTAGAGAATTTGTTACTGTAAACGATATTGATAATAAAGTATATTGAATATTGAATTTGGATCTATTATAAGTATAGATACTTTTAATGAAAATTTTGAACAAATATTAAAATACAATATTTTTTTGCACGTAATGTATAACAGAACTGATGACTTCGTTCCTTTTTCGTCTAAATTTATGTAAGCAATTTTCTGAAATTGACATTGATTTAATTTAATCTCCCGGATCTCGTAATTTAAAAAAAATTGAAAAGGATTCTCTCATCCGAGTGTTAAATTAGCATCTGCACAAAGTGAATAAATTGCGCACTGGAACTTAAACTTTTCCTCAGCAGAATTTTGCACAACTTTTTCCACATCCCCACGCCTTCACGTTATCCAGACTGCACTCCATCCACTTGCTACGCATTTTTATTTACTCTCACTCTGTTACATTAATTTTTTCCTCCCTTCTTCGTGCAACTCCCGGCAACCCTTTGGAAGTTATTTACTCGGAAGTGACGACTTAGTCCTATCCGACGATTCATTTCCCTAATCAAGTTTTCCCCGAACGAATTCGCTCGAACGTTAACGATCTCATTTGAGTCCCTCAGCGGAGAACGAGTTTTCATGCCGGCCCCCGAGAGTAGATTAGCGAAAATAGAATTGGGAGAGAGGAGTGGCTGCGTAGTCATAACTGACGCTGCATCCGGAATTCCCGCTCGACTGGCCGTCAAACAACTGCAACTGCCACAATCAGTGTGACAAACGAAGACAATGAGAGTTTCCGGCCGGGCCGACGTCCTACCGACTTACATCAACGAGGTGTCTCTCTGGCTGAAACAAATTCGCACTTAATTTGTCTCCACTGTCGGAGAGGACTCCGGATTTCTCTGCGCTGCGGTTGAAATATATTACTTGCACGTTTTACGACAGAGAAAAAAAGGCTTCGCTGATAACGTAGCGAATCGGCGACAAAAAAATAATTACTTTGTTTTAAGCACAGAAAGAATTAACTCAAATAGCGTTTAAAACTTTATTAAAAATCCGAACTTAACGAGCTTCAAGTATCTGAGAAAGTAATATGAATTTTATGCATTGTTTAATTCAGTTTACTCAAAATTCAATCAACATAAAATTCCTTTTGATTACGTTTAGCTACAGTTGTTTTTTTTTTAAATAGGTTAATGAAAAAATATAGCATTTTAATCGCAATATAATGAAACAAACGAGCTCTAAATAAATGAAATCGTTGAAGCTTCACTTTAATTTTCATTTGTCACCGGTTGCATGCATCATTGCCCGCCGCTTGTTCGCGAACTCAAATGGAACCACTAGAGCCGGCGATTGTAATCACTTACACAATAGCCCGCCAGTGTCGCCAAGTAGCTTCATACGGTTCGCAAACTTTCCGGCGTCTTTTATTATGTGCGTCTGAAGTGCGGTAATTGAATGTGCAAATCCTCAATTAGCAATGAGCACAAAGCGAGGCCGATTTGTCGAAGCTATTTTCCGTTGCAATTTTACTTTTAAATTTTTTTTAACGGTTTGCAGAAAATTAGATAGATAAGGTAAAGAGGTTTGTACAATAATGAGTTCAATATTATTCAATGCTCATCAAATCGTTATAAAAGATCGACGATAACGACCTACGAATAAAAACAAATATTTCAAATAAACTCGTTCAATTTATCCCAGCATTGAATAATCTTGCCATCAGCTTCGAAACATCGAAATCCAAGTCATATTTCAATAATTTCGATCCCGGCCACAGATAATATTTGCAGCGCCGGTCTCCACCTCCCGATGCCTTTGCTTGCATCTCTCTCCTCCTCCTCCTCCTTCGCGCTCTATATATATACCCTGTCCCTTGGAGTTACGCACGAGCGATCAAGTGGATGTGGATGAACTTGAGGGACACTGCCGCTGCAGCTGGCCTCAGACAAAGAGCCCCGGCGTCTTTCGAAGTTTCGTGCGCGGAGAATGTAAGAAAGGAGTCCGCCTCGACGAGGAGTACCTCAATGGGCCTCCGCTATCCTTGATCTTGAATGGCTTCCTCCTGCTTTTGATCTCCGCGAATGACGCTTTACTCTCCTTACCGCCGGTCTACTTTTTCTCTTGGCTCGTCGTTCTCTTTGTTTTTTTTTCTTAACTGGATATACGCAAATAAACGACGGTTAGTCAAGAATTCGTAAAGAAAGATAGAAAGAATAATGTTAATTGCTTGTAATGAGTTTTATATTTAATTTAAAGTTTCTAATAATAATTTTGAAATTGTTTCTCTATTGATTCTAAATTTGTTCAGCAGTTCGTAACAATCAAAGTTGTTCGGTAGAAACATAATAATCAAAGTTATTATCAACGCATTGAAAACTTTACACCGATGTAATGAATTTTGTTCGTCGATCATCGACGCAACGAAAGAAAATTCCCCGCGCGTTATCATCGTTAATTCAGCCGAAATTCCCTTCACCGAGCCCCAGTTTCCATTTGAATTCAGCAGCGGAGCTATCATAAACAAATTTCTCGCAACCGCATTTGGCGGACTGTGCGCACACACACGCACAGGTATATAAACTTTCCCGCGCGGGAAAGCGGATGAATTATCCATGGGGCCCGGGCATATTTCTCGGGTGTACCCCGCGCAAACTTTTCCGACCGCTTTTTGACACTTGCGATATGCCTTCCTCCCTCTCTCCTCTCTTTCTTCTTCCCGGCGAGCGGCGCGCGGCCCTTTTAAATAAGTGCACTCCATTTCCTCCGGTGTACGGTCGGCGTCGCGGTTACCGGTTCGCCTCGAGAGAGAGAAAGAGAGAGAGACCCCCTCCGGCAGAAGAGTAAAACCCCGAGCTTCCGGCCGCATTATGTAGGGCGTGAGATAGCCGGACCGCAAAGCCTTGAGGAGTTAAAAGCGCGCTGCCGAGCAGAAGCTTTTTTCCAGCTTCCTGCGGACTCTGTGGGCTATCAAAGAGTTGCCGCTCGAGGAGCGCTCCGCCTCTCGATCGAACTGCATCGAGCGTTCGGAGAGGTATTATTTCGCTTCGCACCTTCGGCCCTTCGAGCGAAAAGCTATATAGCGGCGTTCGGAAAATTCGTCGGGCGCTTGCATTGGCAGGAAGCCTTTCACTGTATGGAAATTTATCGAGGCAGCGTAACGAGGAACGAGAGGAAGTAAAGGAATTTGCAACTTCGGTTGTTAAGAAAAAGTTCGGCTGGGGGAGAAAATTTTGCGGTTTCGAAAGCTTCGAGGAGAGTCTTTTGTCGCTTTTAACGGGATGTGAGAATAAATACGGCGGGAGCTGCATTTCGTACATCGAAGGAAAAAAGAGTTGGAAAGAGTTGGTGAAAATATTTTGAGTTACATTTTTATAATTAAGTCAATGTACAATTGCTTCGATTTCATGCTTTTTCTAGGGTGAAAAACCGCTCTAAACATTCAATTACACAAACAGCGCTGAAATTTTATAGTCCCAAAACCTTCTAAAGAATATTATCGAATCATCGAGGGCGAGTAAAAATCAGTCAAACAGGAGGAGACGTCTCGTCCTCCCATTTCTCATCTCCGACTTTCCTTATTTCATTAATAGTTCCTCCCTCTCGCGAGCTTGCAACGTCTCTCTTTCCGTTGATGGCTTTCGCATGCAGCCCACCTCGTGCAGTCGCCTCCCCCCTCCCGTCTCCGGCGACGGAGAGAAAAGAGAGCTCCGAGCCAGAGGAGCGGGGGCGGCTCTCTCTCGAAGGTGGGACATCGAGTTTAAGTTATAGCCGAAGCGAGGCCAGCTCCTTCCAATCCGATTATACTAGTCGTTACAACTTTTCCGCGAGCCATCTCTCCTTCTCGCTCTCTCTCTCTCTCTCTCTCTCTCTCTCTCTCTCTCTCTCTCTCTCTCTCTCTCGGATAGTTGGCCTCCTTCCATGCGCCGCCGCCGTCGTCTACGCCGGGGAAGAAGCGAGAGTTCGCCCGAGCGGTCTCTCCTCGTGTCTTTCTCATTAACATACTTTTCCGGGTCGCGCCGAATTATGCAGCTATATAGTTCTCTCTCGCTCGCTTTCCCTCCATCCTTCTCTCCCGAAGTTAGCTCGCGAGGAATGGAGACGGAGAGAAGGGCGGGAGGGGGAGGGGGGAGGGTTGATGCTCGTTTTCCAGGAATTCCCCGTCGGAAAATTTTACGTGAAGCGCGCGCGCGCGCGCCGGATCTTGGGCCGAGCGAGCCGCCGATATAAATTTCCCGTGAGCATCCGCTTCTTCTTTTCTCCGTGCGCCTCCGCCGCCGCCGGGCTGAAAGCGCGCGCGCACGCGATGAAAATCGCTTTAGCCGGGGGATGGGGGGACCCGGTTATAAAGGATTACCGCATTCGACTGATCTCGAAAACAGCTTTTCGGCAATTCTGATTCCTTTCTTTTTGCGTACCATTTATATCCGTATCCAGTCGTGCACGGTTTTAACGTTTTGCGAAATGTATTGTCGAATTTATAATATATAAGCTCGTTAGAAATCTGCTTTTGGAATAAGGCTCGCTTAGGAATAAGGCTACTTCAGTTAATCAGACTGTCTGATAAATATTTAAAATTGTAGCTTGATGTATGGGGGTTCACCTGGATCGTATATTAACAATGTGTTATTAGTTGATCCAGAATTGTTATTAGCATAATACAGGCAATGTAATAATACAGAGGATATCTAATAATAAAAATATTTACAAACATATGCTGTCAATAATACTGCAGAAATTTATACGAATATCGTATTATGAATTAAACGAAATGGATATATTAAAGTAGAAAACTAATAAAATTTCATCTCGGTTTCCGGTCGAATAATCCAATAAAAAATTATAACTCATGCTTAATAACGAAAAATTCGTTATAACGATCAAAATAATACATATATGCAAGCTATATCAATATATGTATATGTGTAAACTCTCTTGTCGGGCTTGCATATATGGCCAAAATTAATTTCTCCTCTCGCAGGATCCCATAGCATCAAGGCAAACAACACGAGTTTTTTTTATTAATTTCGGCAAAGCAAGTCAAATTTGCGTTGAACATCAGGTGCGTATGATATCTACATCCAAACAAAATGCTTCGAGCTCGTGCGAGTCTAGCCTCCGCTCGTATTTCCAAACGCGCGGGATATTAACCCCATAGACATGCTGACAGTCCATCCTTTCGCTCGTATGAGTTGCTTGGAGCGATGAAAAATCGGGGGCAAATACAGGCCGTGAATCAAACGAAACTTAGGACACGAGGATGGGTGGATGGAGGCTGCGTACGCAAATATCCCCTATAGTGAGTAATGAATTCTTATGCGCGTCCTTCAATCGTTCAGCGACGATCAATGGGAAATTTCGTAATTACGTCGATGTACTCCGCCGCCGGGTGAGTCTTGAATATTTTAAGGGGTGACTCAACCCCAATGTGTGAATATGAATTCGGGGAACTCGGGGCGAGCGTATTGCGTTAATTCTTAATATCTGCGGATCGAGTTGGAGTAGTCGAGAGTAGAACAAGATTTGATAATGATCGGATATTAAACATGTGTATATTAAGGCAGCTGTTAAATTATTTCAAATTTTTCTTGGTTTGTTTTTTTATTTTTATACGTTCTATCGGGAAATTTAATAAAATTTCAACCGTAAAGGATCAAAATTGCGCGGAAGTGATTAAAACTAAAATAGAACGTAACCAGAAGTAAACTGGAAGTGACGAATAATGACCGGAAGTGAACCGGATATGAAATAATATAAAACTAATAATAATAAAATTGTGATTTGAAAAATATTATGAAAATATGACTGAGAACAAAAGCGTAACATAATAAAAATGATTATGACATTTTAAGGAAATGAATCTTCAAATGAAAGTACAAAGAATTTCAATAAAATAAATTTTAAAGCCAACAGTTTATACAATAATAATTCATAACGATTATCATTAAGCGAGTATTTAAAACAATAATTTTTGTAAACTCACTAAGACAAGAACATTTATTAATTAAAACCCACGTGAAAAAATTTTGTTCAGCTTGAATACAAGTTGTATACAAGGGGCTGTATTCAAAACTGATGCTACCTAATATTGATATAACTTACATACAATTAATTTTTCTTGGATTATTGTAATAATCTATAAAAGCAGCCCAAATTTATCAAGCAAATTGATAGCAAACAGTGAAAAATTAAAAATGCCGAAAAGCAATTATTTCAAGGGAGAGACATAATCATCCAAAAAGTTATATTTCAATCCGAAACCGCGAGCCTGCGGTGTATTTCCGCAGCTCGGGGCGTGCGCGCGCAAACTGCACAAGACCGCAAAAAGGGAACAAAAAGCAGCACACAACGAACGAGAGAGAGAAAGAGAGGAGCAGGAAAAAAAAATGCAAAAGTAATATTCGGGCGTTTTCGCGCGCGGCGCCCGCGCAGTGCATATGACTGATTGATACCTCGCCTCGAAAACAAACGCCAATGGGCGCCCGCGCGCGATCGCGACGAGCGACCTGCGGTGGCGGCGCGATTTTCGGCCGTTGGGCTTTCGCCGTATATATGCGGAGAGTGAGAGCATCAAAAGCAGCGCGGTGTCCCTTTTTATTCCTCGGATCGAAAATAGCCCCGGTAAAAAAAAGAGGAAAAAGCGAGCCCCGAAAAAAAATGGAATAATCACGATCGCATAGCGCGCGCGCGAGAGAGAGAGAAAGAGAGAGAGACAGAGAGGACAGAGTCCAGTGTGCGAGGCCGGTCATTTCGTTTCGATCGGGCGCAGGCAGAGGCGGTTTTCAATCAGGGTAATTGCACTTCGATCAAGCCGAGCTGCTCTCTCGCACCGCGGAGGAGCTTCCTCCGCCGGTCTTCCTCCGCAAATGACAATGGGGAGGCCGGCCCCGTTCCTTCCGGAAATTGAAAAGCGCCGGCGCTACATCTCCCTCTCGGCGCGCGATATCGTCGTCGTCGGGGAATCAGCGCGTGCAATCGCTGCTCTCTCTTCGGCCGAGAGAGAGAGAGGGGGGAAGCGAGAGGAACCAGAACCGGAGATATCGCGAGAGATAACGCATCGGTCAAAGAGAAATAGGTAGCGTGACGGACAGCGCCAATAGAGCAAGTCGAAATGGAGCTCTCGGAGGGAGAGGAAGGCCGAGCCCTGAGACGTGCCTTTAACGGATAGAGGGATAGCCGAGCTCGGGCAGAGACAAAGGGCGGAACGTAAACGCGAGAGCTAAAGGGTGCAAGTGTGCGTATACGGCCTTAGCTGAGAAGCGGTTGCGCAGACGATTTCACATCAAAGAACACGGACGCAGGGCTGCGAGGCGAGTTACAGGCGAGTGTAACTGGACGTTTTATGAATTTAGTAAATGCTGCATACACGCATTTAGGTGAAATTTATTCTGCGCGCGGTTGTCCGAAAACGAGCGACGCAGTTTTGGCGCGTGTTTGTAATTGTACTTTGCCGCAAATATTATTGCGAAATTCACTATGTTTGTAGGGGAAGTGCTGAGGAAAATTATCGAATGTCACGGTAAAAGTACACGGAGAAAATAATTTTAGAACATTTACAAATATTTCCAGAAATTTTAGTAGAAAGGTTTGTAATTTGGCAACAGACTAGAAAACTGAGCATTGTTACGAGATTTTCCGTAAATTTTAACCAATATGCTCTAAAAATTTAAAATATTTTAAGATATAAATTACTATAAAGTATAGTAAATTTTTGTGAATTCTGAATAACACAGAATTTTATTAGACAATTTTCAAAAAAAATTTAGTAATGTTTTACTCGGGCATGCGCAAGAGCCAATAATCCACGCATCAAAATCATAACCTCAATGTTTTCTTTTGCAAAAAATCTTGCAATTTATAAAAAAAAAACTTAATTAAAACATTATTACACTAATTGTCTTTAAAAAACGACATAAATATTA
>UCOL01004843.1:0-13310 GCA_900474335.1 Ormyrus nitidulus
TTTTTTTTTTTTTTTTTTTTTTTTTTTTTTTGACAGGTGCACAGGTATGTGCGCGCCGATTCCGCGCGCTCATTTCCGCTTCCCACCTCCTCGTTGCTTTTGTTTATACTTACTGATAACTTACGCAACGATTTATTTGTGGTACTCCTCGATGTGGCGCTGCTCGTTACACTTGAGATTTAAACGGGTTTTTTTCCTCGAGTAAACAAATGCTGTCGAGAAATTTAGCGATCGAAATTTTCTAGGTGAATTATTCCATTGTTTGCAGGTATGAACGATTACTCAGACGTGCCAAAATGGAAGACTTGACGGAGGTCTCGGGAATTGGCTGCCTCTATCAGAGTGGGAAAGATCGCCAGGGTCGACCAGTCGTCGTCTTTTTGGGCAAGTGGTTCCCAGCTAATAACCTCAACCTCGATAAGGTGAGATAATTAACTTTGCTCAAACTTGGCCGTTACTCGTTCGTTATGTAAAAGCTGCTTAATCTCCGCAAAAGCATCGCCGGCGAGGCTTGAAAATTTCTCGTAAAAATAGCCTTCGGCCGGGCCGTCGATAAACGCGAACGAAAATCAATATAATAAGGACGCCAGCCTACCGAGATCGTTATCTTGTGCAAATGTGAAATCACCTTCGGGGTCGTAGAAATTAAGGTTCGCTCAATCACGTGCGCCTCGAGGTCAACAACGTGGCGCACAGCGCAGGTCTCTGATCTGAGCCCGAGCGAGTCGAAAGCTCAAAACAATTGACCAAACACAAGTTGACTTTATGGGTGAGTTTTTTTTTTCTGCTCGCCGAAGGAAGGAAAGCGAGAACGTCGTCGACTGATGGAGGTGGGGACGTGTTTGCACAGGCGGCGGGGGGTGGGAGTAAAAGAAAAAGAGTACTGCTAGCCGGCAGATCGATTTGCAGAGGCCTGGAAATAGACCGCGCCGCTGCTCCGCAAGCTTTTACTGCGACGGAGTCCACCTTTTCTGCCCGCTTCGATTTTTTTTCCTTCTTTTGCTCGATTTCACTTTCATCCTATTAAAGACTAGCCCGATCGCAAGTTTAACTGGGTCTAACGGGCCGTAAGAGCGCATTACCAGGATTTAGGCTAGAGAGAACTAGTTTTAGCTACTTCATTCCAGCTTGTTGCTCTTTTACAATGGCCGTTTACTTTTCAGGCCTTATTGTACCTGATACAGCTGCTGGATCCAATTGTCAAAGGGGACTATGTGATTGCCTACTTTCACACCTTGACGGTCAGCAGTAATTACCCGAGCTTGCACTGGTTGAAAGAAGTTTATAACGTACTTCCTTACAAGTAAGTAATGTTCCAGGCAAACCACGACGTCAGAAATCATTCACGAAAAGTATAAAATTAAACGCTTAATCTCTTTCAGATACAAGAAGAACCTGAAGCAGTTTTATATTATCCATCCTACATTTTGGACCAAGGTACGAACGAAACGAAAGCCTACAGTAGTTAAACATTGTTTATCGCGCGCTTCCCGGCGAAATCCATTAGCTGCAGCGATCTTTCTCACGGCAGCACTAATTGAGTTTTCTTGGCCTTGCAGATGATGACTTGGTGGTTCACGACATTCATGGCTCCGGCGATCAAGCAGAAGGTTCACAATCTGCCGGGAGTAGAATACCTCTACGAGGTCATATCGCCGAATCAACTGGAGATTCCAGCTTACATCACGGAATACGACATGACGGTAAGTCGATACGAGGCAGCTGGCGAATTATATAGAGTAAACAGGTAATTTGAGTAAGCGGTCTTGTCTGATGTGAACAGATAAACGGCTTGAGGTACTACCAACCGGACCAATACTCTCAGGCTTCGACGTAACTACCGGCTGCGATCCTCGTGTAGGAGGAAGCCGAAGCTCCCGAGATTGGGCGTCGAGCGTCCGTCCTCGTCTACTTTCAGCTGAGAACGAGGAGCACGACTACGAGAGTGCAGAGGCGCTCTAGCTTGCGCAGGGCCTGTCTGATCGAGCGGAGCGGCCGGGACTGATGGCTCAGCTGCAAACTTGCAAAGTGCAAAGAGCAAGGGGCTAAGTGCCAAAAGCAAATTTCCTACCACGAAACTGCCATCAAACGACAGCAGACTGCCTTCTTTAGGATGTCAAAGTGGCCAATTCCATCCTTCCCTTTTCCCTTTCCTTTCCCCTTACCGTTTCGCGCTTCTTTCTGAAATTTGTATCCTTTGGCACTTGGCTGCCTGCCTGCTGCCTTTCACATTCCACGTTGACGCTTTAAACAGATTCAAGCTCAATTATACCCTCGTTATATTCTAGACCGGGAATTTTATCTCGTTGTTATAGCTTTACTAGTATATTAAATATCGGAAAAATACAAAATCATACCGAATGAATGGAAAAGAGAGAGGACGTGCGAATATATAGAGTTCACCTATGGCCTAGTGAAAATCCTACCGATTGACATTCTTTAATAATCGATCGATGTCTAGAATTCATTCTTTAACACAAGTCGATTTCAATGTATTTCTAGAGCGATATATTGTATATGTCGTCGTTGCCTATCTCTTTTTTAATCAATTTGTTTTCAGTCCAATTCAAGTATTATATACATTAAATTGCAGAAAAAAAACTCGAACCCCACGACACCGTGTCTGTCTCTCTCTAGCTAGTGAACTAAAGAAGCACTTTGATGTTGAATTCGTTTTGAATTTTTGAGAGTTTATGACAAGTGAGATGTTTATAAAAAAAAACTAAATAAAAACGGTGCAAAAAAAATATTCACTTGATGGTGTTCCGCAATTGTATAGATCGTACCGCAGAAACACTAAAAAATTATGAATATTGAACAAAATACTTGAGGTTTCTTTTATAATTATGGCATAACGTCGTGTTAAATTGAATTTCCCTAGCTGGAGAAACTAAATTTGTGCTATCGTAGCAAATGTTACGTTTCATCCAGCGGTCAAATTTTGTTATTCTTGCGACAAATTCTAGAAAAAAATATATACATATATATAAAGAGCGTTGACTTTAGCAACTAAAAACTAAAAAAACAATCAGCGTACTATAGTTATTAAGAGAATATAAAGAAATTCTATAAGATGAAAAAATATGTATAACAAAAAAGATTATATGGCAGCCAGCCCTCTTTTTTAAATTAAAACGAGCAAGATGTAAAAGAAAATATCAGCTATTCGCTGTATAAAAGATTAAAGCGATTCTGAGAAAGATCCAAGAGATACAAGTTGTGTGAGAAACTATACAAGAGAGAAGAAAATGAATGATACTTTAGCTAAAAGATTTGAAAATCATCCGAGTGTCAGTGAATGTTATGAAATACTGAAAAACCTTACATAGTTAAGCTGTAAAGAGTATCAATTACATTTTTACTTAGCAATAGCTTTTAAAGTGATTACTAATTTCCGAAGTTCTATACATTAAGTGTGGAGGAAATACGATACAAAGTTAAAAACAGTAATTTGCTAATTAATTTAGAGCCCAAAGGCCGTGAAAAGCGTATATGCAAACCATATCAGCGATTCATGATGATGAAAAAACTTACACAACAATGAAGAAAAAATACTTGAGATACTTTCGATTAAAATTTCAATTTTTCACTTTTTGACTTGTTAAATACTGCACTGAAAAATATAATTAAAAACGCAAATGCATCGTTAATGTTATTAAATAAAAAACTTAATATTAATGCGAGACGTTGATTTATTAAAAAAAAAAAAATCTTGAATGATGTAGTAAATGATATAAAAACAAAGCATATATATACATATAATTAAAAATATAAATATACTTCTGTGATTAGTTACGATTGAAAAATTATTGCTGATTAAAAATTGCTTTGTTAATTATGTATAATCGAATTATCTAATTAACTCAGAATGCCCGCCTCCTATACATGAAATGAAAAGAATGGTAACACTGTAAACAATTATTATTTTTAGGAAGAAAAAATTTGTTTCGCGTGTAAATAATAGAATTTATTGATAATAATAATAAACACCGAAAGAACAGAGTACATAAACGAGATTTAAAGAGGAAACTGTCCACAAAAATGACAAATCCATACGTAAATTTTGCTCGGCAAAATAGAACTTAGCTTGTATAGAAAAGGGCTTAACTATAAATATTACAAAAAGAAATATATATATATAAATATATGAGGATCGTGGAGTCTATTAAAAGCGCGGTTGCGCAAACGGAGTAACAAATAAAAGATTTTAGATAAAAATATGTTTGGGATATAGAACTGAGAGTGAAAGCCTATAAAGAAATGTGGGAAAGAGGTGTATACAATGAGAAAATCAGCATTTCCTATTCCGATCTGCTTGTAACTTTATTTTCTTATTGTAAACAATATCGATTGTTGTTATTGTAACAAGATTATCTATATTCAAGATTGTGAAGGGTGTAAACAGGAACGATATTTTACTATGTGAGACTTTGCTAATCCTATATAGATAGCATGAAAATGAAACGTATTTTCAGTATACGCGAATATACTTAAGTGTAGGGGAGTTCCTGACTGGAGTCTCGAAGAATTTAACTGTTTTTTATATTTTTATTTTTTCTTATTTTGTATATATTAATCCATTGCATACTCTCTGCTTTTTTTGACGATATTAAGTTTTTTATTTTTATCAACATTTTTAATATTAATTTCTAACATTTTTTTGTATAAGTTATTTTTAATTAATGTTTAAGATGATTTTTATTGATTTAGTGATACTTATATGAGAATCTTCTCAAAGTAACTTTCTATAAATACATTAATTTTTTACTAATCCGTAATGTATTAGATACATGAAAGAATATTTATTATATTTAATGTAGAAAATTAATTCAACAAAAACTGCATAATTATTTTTAAAATTAAGAAGATCTCCGAATAACATTTTTCGAGACTTCAGTGAGTTTTCAAGTCAAATAACCTCAAAGTTTAGCGGTAGTGAAGAGTGTCCGCTTAAAAAAGAAATAATTAATTTGAGTGAAGTAAATGTGTCGATGGTTGAGCTAGTTAAGATTTGGAACAACTCTAGTATGTGGACGTTTTAAATTCGTATTTACAGGGTGTCCAGGTATTGAGTGGTACCACTTCTTAAGCATACTGTTACTTGTACTTTTACTTTAACCATGTTTAAGTCTGATTATATTTTTTTGCAATTTTGTCCAATGTCATATGACACTATCATTTTTTTCCATTTTCACAATTTCACAGCTATACGTTTAAATATATAACTATAAACACACGCGCTTTACTGTCCTTGACTATATACCACAAGAAGATATTTAAAAAGTGGAATACAAGCAATTGTTACTGTACTACGAAAGAACGATAAAAGTAAAATAATTGGGAAAGCTCGCAAAATTGCTAGAAAATATAAAGGACACACTTCATTTGCCGAGATTATAGAATTAATCATTAAAATAAAATGAGGAAAAAAATGATATAATATATTACACACATGGCGACAGCCTCCTGCGTAGTCTCGGCTTCGGCAATCGGTTTTGTTTTTCTTTGTTTCTGATAAAAAAAAAATTATAAGAAAATCTATATGAAAATTCACTCGTTATTAACTTTAGAATTCTCGCAAATGCGTCGTTAGGAAAGAAAGCAAAGATAAAATAATGTAATATATAAATTGTATTGTTATTTGGCATTGCGCGCCATTGGTAGTTTAAAAAAAAAGGTGAAGTTGGAAAATCGCGAGCCGATTGGTGGAGCCGTCCGGAGGCATCTACCCCACCCCCTTTTATGATAAGAAGAGCAATAACTTTAAGAGCTTCGCCACATAATTATTATCCATCGAGGTCACTCGACATTGTTAACGATTTTTAGCGATCGATCACATTATGAATAAATTGACCAATTCATTCGTTTTACATCGCTGCACTATTTATTTTTCTACAATAACCCCAAGAACCCTCTATTGCTATCCTCTCAAAAAAAGTTTTGAGTTCCCTAGTGGAGTCGTGACTGTATGTACAACTTATATGTATTTTAAGACTTGACTTCTCTCCAAACAGATGAGCTTACAATCCAACGAAAAATCCCAAGCCACGATAGATGCGCTGTTTCGATTGAGGAAACAGTCTAGATTTTGCCGCTCGGACGAAAACATGAATTTTTTGGTTTTTATACGCTCTCTTTAATTCGTTATTAACTACTTAACGTTAAAAGTGAGTCATAAAATTAAAATTTCCCAGAGGCTAAATTTTGAAAAAAAAAAAAAAAATTTGAACAAATCAAAATACTGGTAAGAGCCATGAAAAAGGTAATGTGTATTACCACGATAAGATACGCGATAATGTGTTTCCTGGCTCGTTTAAAGTTCAGTAGCATTTCTGAGTTGGGGACGAGTCAACTCGGGAGTGAGATAATACGCACGCCCCGGTACGATAATCTTCAGTGTAGTGACGAACGCGCTCGTTGACACATCTGCGGCACTCGCGCACTTGCGCTTTCCTTCTTCTGCTCTCTCTCTCTTTGTCACAGAATACCATAGGCCGCCTAATCGCTCGTGTTGGAAAATACCCGACGGGGGTCTTGTCTTGACATTTTCATGCATGAAAATTCGCCGGTGAGTTTTGTTCTGTTTTTTTTTTTAACTATTTTCATTTTAACGCATTGTTTATACGGAAAAATGTTTTCTTTGCGAGATCCAAGGCATTCTACTTCGACCAGTTGGCTTGAAATTGCGTTCATTAAAAAAATATTCATTGATAAGCCATAATATGCGCATTTAAAATTGCCTGATCCTGCAGCGTTCTAAAAATATAATATACTCCGCGAAGAACTCGCTCTCGAGACTATCCTTTACGTGTTATATCTGAATATGCATAAAATTTGAGCGAAGTAAAATATTCTAAAAAGGCTTTATCGTCGCAATGTATTATCTGAAATATTTCGGTCGCCAAACGATCAACAAGATAAATAACAAATTCGAGTGCAAGATAAAAAAAAAAGAATGTGTTTGTAGAGTAGTAGGACGGTTGCACGAGCTGACCCTGAAATAAATCGAGCGCACGCAAGATGAGAGTACTCGGCGTGGAGTTTGCGCCGCTGTGCGTTCCGCTGGAGAGGCGGCTGCAGACCTTCGTCGCCGCTTCCTGGTTCATCTTCAGCGCGATCGGCGGTCCGCTCTCCTGGCTCGTCACCGGCCTCCTCCTCCTCTTCGGCTACAACTGGATGAAGCTGCTCATGCTCGCGTACTTGATCTTCGCTTACTACGATCGCGATATCAGGCTCAAGGGAGGACGTAGGTAAAGCAATTGTTTTCTATTCTAATCGAATGTTTCTTTGTTAAACTATTGATTCACTTGATTTTTCACTACTTTGTTTATATTTTCAAAATCACTTTTTCGCGGATCAAAAATAGAGAGTCAGTATTTGAAATATTTACTATTTTATGAGAGTAGTTAAGTACGAGTCTTGCAATTATGCAATAATGAGTTAAGTAAGATGACTAATGAAATCGTAAATGTATAGGAAAAGTTGAAGTTTTAATGTCGCGAGCGTAAAAAATTTCCAACTTTTGATGAATTACTTTGAAGAAAGAAAGGCGAATCACATCCAGCGCTTTACGCCTTTGTTGATAATGTCCGGGCAATGTCACTTATGCAATAACAGATCAATCGATCGATTAACTGACATTATTCGGCTAAGAGTAGATATAAATTTAATTAAGATAAAGATAAACGTTCGTAAAATTATTTGCAGCAAGTGGTATTGCGTAAAATTCAGGAGCAGTCGATGGTGGCGGTACTTTTGCGGTTACTTTCCCATCAAAGTAGTCAAGACTGTCGATCTCGATCCATCGAGGAATTACTTATTCTGCTCGTTTCCACACGGAATACTGGGCACTGGTATCTTTGGGGCTTTCGCGACCAACGGCGCCGATTGCGCCAAAGCGTTTCCCGGATTGGACTTTAGGGTCTTGACCCTCGACCAACATTTTCTGACGCCGCTGTTTAGAGAATACGTATTGAGTTTTGGTGAGTAACGAGTGAATGACTATCCTCGATCTGGTATCTGTCTATTATTTGACTATCTGGGTTTTAAATATCCAGGCGCGGCTAGCTGCGATGCCAAAAGTATACATTATCTCTTGTCAACGAAACCGGACGAAAACGATGGCCCCACCGAAGATGCAGTGACGGGACGCGCCGTCGTTATACTTGTCGGGGGAGCGGCGGAAGCATTCAATTGCAAGCCGCGCACTTATAATATTTTACTGAAGCGAAGGAAGGGTTTCATCAGAGTTGCACTCAAAAGCGGGTCAGTGCAGGTTTCGATAAGTTACCATTCTAAATTACATTATCTGGCTAATGTCAATTTCGATCGTCTGTCCATTTTTAGCTCGCCGCTGGTGCCTGTTTTTTCATTTGGAGAGACGGATCTTTACGATCAGCTGCAGTTCCCGTTGTTGAGAAAATTTCAAGAATTCGTTAAAAAAGTTACGGGAATCGCACCAGTTGTACCGCTTGGTCGGGGCTTTTTCCAGTACACATTTGGGATCGTACCGAACAGGAAACCCGTTCACGTTGTCGGTAAGCAATAAAATAGAATAAAATTTTATTTACACTTTTTCGTTACACCCGTCGACGATGTACTGAATACGAGTCCGGCCGTAAAGTCGCTTTATCACTTTAGCTTTTTGAAAACATTTTTTGAATTTTTCGGTGATTCATATCACCCGCGGTATTTAGTATCAAACTGCGTTTGTTCAACAGCGGAATAGAAAGCTCTCACATATAAGCTTTTGAAGAATGACTAGTTGAAAGATATTTATGTTACCGTTAAATGCGGATCTGTCGCTGCTTTTCACTTCTTCTATATGAACAATCGAGTTTTCATGCATAAAATCAGTTTGATCTTCGACTGAACTTGAAGAACCGATTCAAGATCAAAGTCAAGGTCATTGTTGAGTGTCTCCCTTCAAGCCCTATAATTTTTCTATCGAACATTCGTCTCTATTATCGATATGACAAATAATTAATTCCATTGTGAGTAATGATTAAATAATTTTATAGTTGGAGCACCTCTGGAGATCCCGAAAATTGAAGAACCCACGAAAGACCAAATCGACGAATATCATGCGAAATTCACTGAAAAACTTATCGAATTATTTGAAACGCACAAGAGCAAGTATTTGGAAGATTACGAAAAGATCACACTAGTCATGAATGATTGATAATAAAATAAGATTTTACAAGGAAACAGCGAAGCTACTATACATATCAGTTTTATAAAGTTTTGTTAGGTATTTTTATAAGTCACGTTATTTACAATTTACTTGTAAAATAAAAAGAAACAATAGTTAAGAGTTTTTAATATTACAGGTTATTTGTAAGCTTATTAAACGTAATTGTTGAAACGTAAATGTATGTTAAATGATTGAAGAGCTTCACAGTGCTCTTGATTTTTGCCAAAAATTGACAGCATAATAAATGTTATTTAGTAATCGTTGATCACTAATTAATTAATGTTCACAAAATTCAATGTACGCCTTAGTTATTATAACCATTATAAAAGCCTTGTTAGAATTCTGGAACACGCTTAATGTATATCAATGAAAAGTATGACAGCGTCCAAAATAATTTATTTAATAAGGACATTTACCTCATTCAAAATTAAGATTATCATAGGGTATATGGGTATAGCCCATATACACCATTTTTTACTTCTTTACGTCACATTCTTACTTACTTTTCCATAGTTTATTATCTTTTCAATATTTGATCTATGAGAGCTAAAGTTTATATCGTACGATAACATAGGCAGGCAAAAAAAGTGTCTATTACGTGGACTATAATACGCGTATACATGTTGATCTACTAAACACGAATGTGACGTTAGATTTGCTCTATTACGTCAGGATTTTGAGATATCTTGATATTTAAGAATTTTAAAATACGCTTATTTTTAAGGTCACAAATAAATATTTTTTATTATATTGCTTTATAAGAAAGAGGTATGTCATGCCTACAATTTCATTGCAATTATTAAAGTACCTACAGGCTGCCGATGCCTTTAGTAAAAATTAAATCTTTAATAAAAATTTAGAAGAACATTTTATTAAAAAAAAATAAAGTAGTATACAAATAGCAAGAAATGTATCGGTAGATGCGACACTTTTGCGTTGACTCTGATGTTGATTAAATGCATATCAAATGATATCACGTAGTAGTAAAAATTTTCCTTTTATTGAATACAGTTCTTAACGAAATACTTAAAACGTGTAATACATAAGACTTCGAAAGTGCAACTTAAAAATCCATTAATTTAACTTGAATCGAATTGCGATTCAACTATGCAAATTTGATAAAAATTTTTGCAAACATTATTGCGTAGTCATCGCCATCGCAATGACAGCTGCCAAACACGCAATTGCTACAAAAGCACCCAATCTTTGTAGTACCTGAAATCATTTTTATTACATTATTTTCTATTCTATATAATAATCAATGCGCATACAAAATGAAAAAAATAGTACTTTATCTTGCCAAACTTTGTTAGAAATGCAGTCGGTATATCGCATTCTAGAAAATGTTACAGTACTATATAACGGAATCCATTTATTTGGAAACATCCAATTGAGTCCAGTGTCCAAATATTTTCGAACGATAAAAGATTTCTTTGTCACTAAATGACGCATCTGAAATGTCAATGATATTTTAATTATTGTCCCATTCTCATTGCGTATAAAATGTATTTGTTTTGTTAATGTATTAATGTGGCTGTTGTATTTTGTATTTTGTATAAAATATATTTTTTATACACCTCGACGTAATTGTACATGGCCAAATCACAAATAGCGTGGCAGTCATCACAGCGTGCTTCAGAAAAGTGAGGAAGCACTTTGTCCAAATTACTATTGTAGAATTCCATTAGTTGATCCAATACCAGAACATCCTCGAACCCCTGTAGATATTGTATGTTAAAATTAATTGATTTTAATTAAAGACATTTTTTACTTTAACCACGTTTCATTTTTTCTCATTTAATTTAAGAGAATTGAATTAGTAAAATAGCTTGTAAAGAGTATTAGCAAAAATTCTAAAATCCCATCGTTATTTAAAAATTAATCTTTTAACTTTACTAGGAATGAATATGTTTTAATCTAATTTCTAAACTCACAGCGTTCATTCCTTGAGCGTAGAAAGGAACCATAGCATGCGCAGCATCACCAATTATGATCGCTTTACCTTTAACATTGTAAGGTTTACACTGAAAAAGTAAAAAATCGCATCAAGTATAAATAAGAAAAGAAAGCATTGTCGTAAGCGATTAATTTTGAGTATTTGAACCTTGATAGAAATCAGCGTCTTCGGCGAGGTTTGGAAAAACTCTCTCACCAATTTCTCTTCGCCAATGAGACTCAGAGCATCCGGAAATTGTTCGCGAAAGAATTGCAGAAGACGTTCGCGCGTATCGAGGGACTCCAAAATTTTGAAGGGCGCAAAAATATTGCCCGTGAACGTTTGATCGTCATTCGGTAGAGCTATCATCATGTACTCTCCCCGTGGCCAAATGTGCAAGTGATTGCCGCTCATTATGTACTTTGCGGATACAGAAAATTTCATTTATAAGTATAATGAAAAATGCGGAAAAAAAAATTAATTTAAGCACCTTTTTGTCTTTTCCCGCGGGGTAACTAAGCTCCACATATCCGTGGTCAATGTAAGTCTGGTTGCAATTAAATCTAGGTCGTTTTAACATGATTCTCCTGATAAGAGAATAAGCTCCATCTGCTCCAATAATTAAATCAGCCTGTGCAGTTATAGTCTCCTGGCTTTCGGTCCTTTAACAAGTCGTTTAAAAAAAATAAGCTTCAATTCCATTAAGTAAATTCGCCTAGAATTTCGACTTACTGAAAAAATGTCACGATACCACTATCTAAATCAGCATCGACCAATTTGTGTTTAAAAAAGAACGTAACGGTTGGATATTTTTCAGCAGCTAAAATTAAGTAAAAAATTCTTATAATCAGCAGCTAAAATTAGGGAAAAAGTTATTATAATACTTTTAATCACCGGTTGAAAAAGGCTTATAAAAAAGACTTATAAAAACCGATAAAAACCGATAAATTTTATCGGAACCTGTGCATGAATCTAAATTATTTTACTAAGTTTGTCGGATTTTATCGTTTCTTTTCCACGTGCCCAATAAATAGTAATAAACGTATGATTTTTATTTTAATGTAGCATAAAGTCCCATCAAGGTACAGTGTGCGTCAATGTTTGCGCCAAGAAAGACGATACCCCGGTACTTCTGCGGCTTCCCGCTATAGCTTTTTTTCCATCTCGCGAGGCTGGACAGTAACAATATCTCCTAGACCCAGTTGACCAGTTCGCTTAGAGTATATCAAGTTTTAGAGACTTTTTATCAGGCCCCTGTACACTTATTAAGTTACTCTCGGCAATAGCAAGCAATTACTTAACTATATACACGAATCAAGAACATTTATTACAAATAATCACGGAACGTATTGTGCTTTTTAGTAAAAAGAAAGAATACTTTACTCACCAGACAAAAGTAGCTTGTTCAAATGGGTTCGATTCACCGAGTAAATGCACTAGGGGTAAAATTATTTTATTCAAATATTGCTCGTGAAAACCTAGTTTTATTATTAAAAAACTTACATTGTTGTTTATGCTGTCGTAAATAATTTCGTTGAGAGTCCCGTCTTTTCGATGGATCATTCGTCCTCTCATTGCGATCCCATGCTGATTTACAACCGAGTCTTCAAGGTCAACGGCCCTTAAAGCTTCTCTTCCGCGAACCGACAGAGCAAGGTCGATACTCACCCCCCGGGAGCTTTCCACTCGAGGGTCTGAGAAATTAGAAAAATTACCGATAATAATCGCGTTGCGTTGCACAAACGGGGCATATTGCACAAATTACCTGTACGGTATTCGAACAGGCGCACCTGGTGCCCACGTTTGGCGAAGAAGCAGGTGGCAAGAGCTCCGACCTGAATAATTGAAAAATTAACTACCTAACGAACCTTTGGGCAGTCCTCGCGAAGGTGAGAGAAAAAAAACGTACCAATCCACCGCCGACAACGAGGACGTTCAAACTCGGTGTTTCGTTCGCCATGGTGTTTGAACGCGTACTGACGTGCCAACCAAGCGCACACTGCGATGCAATCGGCGACTGCGCCGCACTAGTCCAGTCGGTGAAGCTCAAAAACAGGCCTTTTCGCGCATTTCGACATATAGGCATTTTTTTTTTTTGGAATCGCTTCCTTAGAGTGCCCCCAATATGGGACCAACAAGGCGAAGTCTCAACTCTGGTAGCAAGTATTGTTAAATTGCAAA
>UCOL01004844.1:0-13316 GCA_900474335.1 Ormyrus nitidulus
AAAGCGCAGATTCATTCTCACCGCCGCGGTGTGTGTGTGTGTGTGTGTGTGTGTGAGTGCGGAGCCTATAACGTCGCCGGGCGCTGCAGAGAGAGAGCAGCGCTCGGAGGCTCGCGCGCATTGCTGGGAGAGCGCGCACGCGGTGCAGTTCATCGGAGAAACGCGGGGCTCTCTCGCCTCCTCTGACAGCACACAGTTCGTAACCGTCGTCGGATGGAATTCGCCTGCCGAGTGAGCTTTCGCGCGAGTGCACTCAAGTGGACCTCTTTTTGCTCCGCTCGAAGATGAGAAGCGAGAGGAGCACGTGTCTGCCCAACGGTCTCGCAAGATAATATAACTCCCCCGAGCGCGCTTTGGATCCACAGCGACTTCTAGCATGAGGTGCTTCAAGACCTTCTTCAAGCACACTTGGCACCCGCAGCAGGTAAATTTCTGGGAGGCGAGAGAGGAGCCAGTCGAACGGTCAAAAAAACGGCGGACGCCTTCATTTGAAATTCTAATTTCCGAAGGTCAAGCGGCATTTCTGAAATCGATAATTTGATATTGCTCTCCGCGGAGCGCGCGGAAATGAAAACAAGTCTACATGTGTAGAGAGGCACATAAGTCGCGTTGCGCAACAACCAGCCGCGATCTCCGTCCGTCTCTTTGGTTTCTAGCGCATATTGTGCTCGTATAGATTCGCGGAGCACCGGCATTAATCACGAAAATGTCCGGCCAGCGATAAACGAAACAGGTGATTGACTATGCATGCCTGACTTTCCGTATCGTAATCGTAAAGCTGCATTCCTTCGGCTCTTCTGTGCAATTTTGCGGCGGTCTCTGCAGACTAACCAGAGACGTGCAATTATACGAATATTTTTTTGTAAAATATGAGTTTGTCCTCTTCTGCATTAAGGAATTCGTTAAATTCTTTGACCCCGCGCGATTAGATTTGACGGTATCTGCCGAGATGATGAATTTCTTATCACAGATTTTAAAAAATTTCAAGTTTATATAAATAATAACACATTCTGCGTTTTATCATCTGGTGTTTTTTAAAATAAATCATCACAAAATCTCTCTCAATCCTTTTATCGAATAAAAGAAAGTTTCTCTTAAAACGACTCGACAGATACCGCATCAATTCCCCCTCCAAATTCAATTTTCCCGACACACAATGCAGTATCGACAGACACGTAAAATCCCCGAGCCGCATTATGTCGAAGCGTCGAAGACACACGGACGCGAACTCGTCTACACGTACACAGATTCAGAACCGCGGTGTGGAGCGTCACGTTTCGCGCCGCGGCTGGAAAAAACGTAAACGTGTGTGTATATTTCTTCTCCAAGGTCTGACAATCTCTTCGAGTTGCGTCCGAAACTAGATACTAAGACCGTAGCCGTGTGAAACACAAGCGACCGCGCATCCTCCGATTGTTGATTGCGGTTTAGAATGGTCGAAAAACATGATTTGCAGGGGCTCTGGGTTGTTGAAAGAAAGCAGTCAGTGTTGCTGCCTCGTTGAGGAGAGAAGTGTTTTGGCGATTATCCGGTTGTGGCTCGTTGAGGTGATGAGCGTTCAAAGTGAATTTGTCAGTTTAGAGTTCATTTCTTGGTATTCTTGATAATTTTGGCTAATTTATCAAACGTATTTTTACTCGTAGAGTTGAGGGTTTGATAATAGTTATTAATAAAATTGTTGCTTTATTGGCATCATTTACGTTCCTAATAACGGCAGGGGAAGATCTTTAATTATATCAAGTACTTGTTACTACAAATTAAGTTTTAAAGCAAAAATATGTCCCGTGTAAAAAATAACACCTGGCTAAAGTCTAATAGGAAAAGTCTAGTAAAAGTCTAGCTTAGGCCACTATCCCAGGCTTGCAACTTATAAAAGTCTAGCAGAAAAGTTAAAATGAAAAAAATTTAATTAAATCTTTATACAGTGACTTTAGTTGTTAATAAAAACTTTTTCAAGTTCAAGCTTTGTTTTACAGCTTCTTGGAGTTTCGTATAGTGTTCCACATGTTGGTTAACAGGCATCTGTAAGATAATTTGAATATTTTGTTTGCATTTTCGGACATCTTTTTGGTGACATAAACTACAAATGATTTTAATTCAATTATAGTTGGTTCATATTATAATACAATAAAAGACAATGTACGTACTTCAACTTACTAAACATTGCTTCAAAACTTTTTTAAAGATTCTTTCGAATCCATTTCTACCAATCGGGACCATGTGTTTTAATTTATCACTTTCCACAATCAGTAAGCATCCGTTTTTTAACAAATTCTTAAGGCTGATTGCTTCGATGTTTTTGAAATAACTTAAAAAATAATCGTTTTAAAAATAAAAATGTCATAGTCCTTAGCGAGTCAGATCTGTTGATAAGAAAGTTACATTTATTTAGTTTTTTTTTTATTTTTGAAATATTTTTTCAACTTGGATTGACTTTTCTTCTTGTGAGCGATCAAAATATGTTTGCAAGCGGCAGTTTCATCCGTGAAAACTTGCAAGCAGATGACAACGTTATTGAAGAAGCTGAAAGTGATACAGATGAGGCAATGAGTAGTGACGACGAGAGCGTATCTTTTATGGATGAAAAAGAAGAAATCGATGAATTTGACGGCACATTTTTTACTAATCATACAGGCAAGCCATTGTACGTCAATGCGCCTTTAACAATAATGAAGTACGTTATTTCTTTACTCAATTTGTTACTTCGTTTTAAAACAAGTAGAGTACTTCTTTCAAAAATACGTAATTACATCTGTGAATATAATGTAGAGTTAGGATAAATTAATTTTTCAGCGAAAAATTTACCGATTTATTCATTCATTAATTAATAAAATAGATTTTTAAAATAGGTCCGGGAAAAAGTCTACCTAAAGTCTGGCTTTCTTGCCAAACTTCCCTGTTAGACTTTGATAAGCAAATATTTGAAAGTCTGGGATAGTCTAGGAAAGCCTAAGCTAAACTTTTAGCCAGGCGTTATTTTTTAACCCGAGTTGTGCATATTGTAGTTGCAGATGATCGAGCGAGGTTTCACGTTAGAGATAAGAATAATCTCATTGAATAAAGTTATTTAAACTTTAAGCGTGACTCATTCACTTTTATTGTTAATACTTAGCATTCCAAACTCACAATATTTACACTGTAGTTCTGTCAAAATCAAAGATAATAATTGTTTGATAAAGAAACAAATTTATCAAAACCCCTACAAATTCCACTTGACGAGCAAACTCATTCCTCAAAAACATATCCACCAAAAATCCCAGAAAGCCCTTTCGCCGTTTCATAACTCGCTCCGTTCGTCGCTAGTGACCCACTCCGAAAAACCAGGAGCCTGGCCAATCGGCATCGAAAATCGTTCGGCTCTATTAGAGCGTCAATGAAGCTATATACGCCGCCTCTCCGGCGGCGATTGAACTCGCATACTTTCACCTATACACACAAGGCAAGGTCGTGGCTCCGGGCGTTGATAATCGAACGTACGTGGTGGAATGAAGCCGCGAGCGAACGAGCGAGGGGCTCGAGGCTATATATATACGCGCTCGCTTTGAGAGAGCTTTGGACTCTCGCTTTCACTTCTGATGCGCCTCGAGCTTAGCTTTCTCCGGTCAGCTGCGCGCGCGGGGGCCAGATGACGAGGCCGAGATGCGCTCCAGCGGCCTCTGAACGCTCGTGAACCCCCGTCGCTGAGATGAGCGCCGATTTTTGCTGTGCTTTTTTTCGCGCGGAGAGAGGAGCGACTTCTTGCATTGAACTGTTGGTTACCGCTGGGTTATTCGCTTGGAAGGCAAGCTTTATTCGTGGTGACAAATTTTCATTGACCTGTTTTAAAAATAATGGCTTTTAAGATAAGATTTGCAAATATTGTTTGTTTTTTTTCTTCGCATCGAGCATAAAGTGTAAGCAATTTTTCAACGCTAAAATTATTTTCGAATGATTTGCAAACAACTTTGCGTCATAACTTACACAAGGATAAACTCCAACAATGTATTCACAAGTGATCAATTCTTATTATGTCAATACACAAAGCCAATAGCTGCAAGGCACCTTACAATTTTTCCTGTCCCCAAACGCCTACGTACATACTTGCAGCAACCCAAAAAAAAGAAAAAAAAACTGCCGACCTCTCAAAGCGAAGCCATCTCACAATGTGCACTCGCTGTATAGAAAGTACAACAATAGGCAGCAGCAGCACGTGGCGCCTCCGCAGTCAATACACCTCGCTGCACAATCTTGTCTCTCGGCGTTTTACGCAATTGTTAAAAAAAAGCTCGCCGGCATTACCTGCGTACCTGTAACGGTCTAACTGATCGCGTAATTTGGCGAAGTTTACAGACGTGTATATACGAGCCGCCGGTGCGTGCAATCGAGCGAAATCGTTGCGACCTTTTTACGAGGGAGGAGGATTGAGCAATTTCTAATGGGAACGCTTTGTGCTTACGCTCGGACGCTGCTGGATCCAGTCGAGTTTGTATCTGAGTTTTTCGCGACGATATAGTCGCGGATAGTTTTCCTAGTTACGTGCAATGAATGGGCGAATTATCTTTTTATTGTTTACTTGCTTTAGCTTGATTGCGACGACTTTCGTGGATTATCAATTTTATTGCGCTGTCGAAAATAGCAAATAAGCAATTTTCTCAGCGTTAGAAAAGCAATCGTTCGCGAAGATCGATTGAATTAATCCGAAGTAATAAAATTTAGCTTTTTCGTTTTCTCAATTATTTCTCTAGAATTGAACGAGGAAATATTCAAATCGAATTTCTAAAGAATTCCAAGTATTATTACTGCGCAATAAAGCAAATAAATTATTTACTTAAAAAAATAACACTGACACATTTACTTAGTAACCATAAGAAGCCTCTCAAATGCACAGCGGTTATTCCATAATCACCGGCGCACAATCATTGCGGTTGACAGAAATATAGAACAAACGGTTCTCCATGCAAATTACAATAAAAACAAACGTTCCAAACCGCAGACGCACAATCCAGGCAAATAAGCACAGTTAGCCCACTTAGAAAACAGTTTCGAGAATCCAGAACCCTCCATCAGAAAATGACGGCGACTTCCTGCTTCCTCGGTGAATTACATAATCTCCCTTATCGCGCGATCTTCTACTTCAGCGACAAACTAAGTACACAGCTTAAACAAAGTCCCCGCGCGTCCAATCTCCTCTCGGTACGCCACACGCTCCGCGCGACGGCGGGAGAAGGAGCGGGAGATCAAGGGTCGGGGTCGGATAACCAACTGATAACCGGGGGGGGCTGTCCACGCGCTAACTGGCCAGTTACTACTCGGGCCTCAGTGCCGTGCGATCGGCCAGTCGCACGTGCTCACCGTCCGAGATGTAGAGCCCGTCCAATTGCCGTGAAACAAAAAGAGAGGAAGCTCCGCCGATATAGTTATGATTGAAGACGCCGAGCGCCATGGATTGCGCTTCGATCAAGTAAGTGGAGCGGCCGCCGCTTCGGGAGAGTTTTATTCTTTCACGCTGCGAAGAGCTGCGAAACAGCTGCTTTTCCCGAGCGACGATGACGCGCATCGCCGGCCGACGCACTTCAATTTTCGAGGCGACTGCGTGCTTGCACACGGAGCTGTCATGGTTTCGCGGGGCGAACGCTGCAGCGGCGTGCGTGTGCGATTGTGCTGTGCTTAATTAGGCGGAAATTGATAAAGGTTCGGAAACGTGTGCGGTAGGCCTGTTTTGTTTTAGCTTGTGGATCGAAAAGAATTGCGGTTGTTTTGTTTCCTATGCTGCTCTGCAAAGTTAAACATTGTGTTAAACAATGCACTTTGAGATAAAAATTCTATATACTCATTTACGGTGTAGACTTTAATTAAAATTCAAGGTAAAGCTTTTGAGATAAACCAGTGCTATTGTTCATCGAAAAAAGAAATCTTTAAAGTTTATTTTCAACCGATAGATTTTCAATTTATAAAAATTAATTTAAAAAAATAATTTGATTATAAAATTTACTTGAAACAAAAGCGTGGCTAAAATTAGGAAATGACTCTAAAATATTTTCAATTCATTTTAGTTTTTGCAAGTAAATGACAGACTTGGCATGCACTCTCGCGCAATTTATGCTCTGGGAAACCTCGATTGCATAAAAACCAGTCACTTTTTTATCGCTCTAAATGTACGACATCGGAAAAAGGTTGAATAGCCTTTTTCAGTGCTCGGTAAAAGCCAAGCGATTTCATCCGTAGTTCCCTTAGTGCACCTGTAAATTTAAAAATTAAATAAAGTTTAATTACTAAATAAAAAAACTGTAATTAAAATATTAGCAGTTTTAAACAATCCCGTAAATATTACGCAATGAAAATGTCGAAAAAAGCAAATGCAAAGTTATTGATTTGACATTGATTTGACATAAGTCTATTATAATGTTTTTATTTGAAAATCGGATGTATGAATTAAATTTTATCACACAATGTCGAGTTAGAGATCGTTATCTATGCCGCAAACTCTGTGCAATCAATCAGAAAACTGGAATTAACTTTTTTCCTTGTTTTCGTTAAGCGCGTCTCACTTTACAAAAGATCTAATAAACTGAGATTTTACTCGATAAGCATCGTAAAAGATATTTTCCTAATAGACTTTCCTCAAATCGTTTGCCTTTTCCTCATTTAATTCCAGTCCACTTAAAGCTTTGAAACATTATAAGTATAAATCTTAACAATGTACTCGTGCCGATACGCAAAACTAATTTCTGCGTTTCCCCAGATGGACAATCCAGCAAGGTTCAACAGCCCGTCAAGGCCTTGCGAAAGCCAAAGATCGACGACGACGACGACGACGTCGACGACGGAAACCGAACTGGGCGAGCTGAAATCCGTCGTCTCGGAGCCCGGAATCGCACGAGTCTCGGGCGTACCTTGCTACAATGGGGCCTGCAAGAGCTCCGCGAACGGCGTCAAAGGCCGGCCGGAGCACCGACTGGAGAGTCCCTGGCACTACCTGAAAACGCTCTTCCTCGTCTCCATGATCGTGGCTCTGCTCGTCTGGATAATCGTCTACGTCCTTCTGACCCAGTACGACGTTCTGTGATCGATAACCGAGAAAGATTCGCGGCCGAGCCGGTTGAGATCTGAACAGAGTTTTCCTCTCGATGGGGAAAGGATATTGTGCTCGCTTGAAAACCAGCGAGCCACCTTTGGAGCTTACGTTTCGACCTTCATGGAAATGCGCAGCTTGCTTAGGAATCATTGTTTTGAAGCTTCCATTTATACTGTTAGAGCAGGGTGCGAACAAAGCGCCTGCTTGTCCAAATGCACAATATTTTTTTGTTTAATTCTGCTTAATCTTCCAGCTGATGAGTAACGAGTTGTAAAAATAAAGATGGTACTGTCAGCTAAATATTACATATTTTGTTCTGTTTTAAAAGCTGTGAATGTACACTGACGACTCAAAGAATTTTATTAAAAAATAAGGTTTTGTGCATATGATATATAATATTTACTGTTACACATATACATATACACGTTATACAGGTTGTGTTTACGATGAGCGTAAGAAAATTGCTCAAATAATATCAGTATAAAAATAAGATTAAAAAGGTTGGAGTAAACTTAAAAATGTCTGATTATGTAGCTTTTACTTGATGTTGAAGAATTTGATCGTTTGAAATGGAACTATTTTAATGGAGTTAATTAGAACCATGTTAAAAATATTAAAATTTCGTTCGGATTCAAAAGAATTAATTTTCATTTAATTTATATTTCTTATTAGAAATGCTAACTATATATAAACATACATAAATATATATTTTTCTAAATATAGTTGAAAACTTTAGCCCAAATGTATAGAAGTGAAAGAAATGATTACTTTCCTATATACGGAATTAAAAAGTAACGAAATATAATTCATTTTTTTTTTTTTCAAAAAATTTGAAAACGATTTGTGTTCAATAATTTGCAACTATTACAAAGCCAATTTTAGATTCCTTTTCTTTGTGTTTTAAAAGATTATTATCGATCTATTTTATAACGTTTTATGTATATACATGATTTTCGTCTAAAACATGATTTTGATGATATACTGTATATTTTTAATAACATTATTAAGTTTTATATGTAGCTTTATATAAAGGTGTTACGTTGTTTAAACTAAAGCTAAAATTGTGCGCAAATGTAAAAAGTTATAAAAAGCGTAATAACGAAATAGTATGAATAATTTTGATTATCATTTATTTTAGTTAATTTTAAGGAAAACTCCGGATGCATTTAATTAATAAAAAAATATAATTTATTTATAGGTAGTTATAAAAATCACCAGTGATTATTTATTACCTTAGTCTCGTAACTTCTTTAATCATTTTAATTGGAGCAGTTATAATAAGAGATGTGCGGTGATACAATAATGTTGTGATTTCAATGCGATAAATAATTTGTAATAAAAAAATATAGTTTTATAAGAAATATATCAGTTGTTACATTACAATCTCATTTTTAAAGAAATCTGTTTGTACTAGTTCACATATTGAATCTGTTATTATTTATAATTTTAAACAATAACATATCTTTTATTTATAAAAGGAAAATATTTGAAAACTGTTAACGGGGATTAATAAAAATGTCTTACAGTTTCAAATATCAATTTTATTATAGTTGTTTATTATTCCTACTTTAAAAAGAACATTATACCTATATAATTGCAGTCAAATGAAAAACATTATTACCAAGATATATATACAGAGGCTATGGGATAACGGATAACGTACTTTCCATTTTGAAGGCTGCATCTATTAGACATTCTTTTGTGTAATAAATTAGAATTGCTTGTAGCAAGAAATGCGTTCGAAAATTTTTTATAATATCTTAGATGCTGCTTTAAATAGTTAAAGTGAAGTATACCAGAAATTGAAACAAAAGAATCGCTGAATATTTATTTATTTATTGTAATGTACTTTAAAAAACTACGCCTATTAAGTATGCCTTTAACACATGGATTTCTGTTGATGTATAGTACTAAAAAAAATCTATAAATTTAATTCTAAGAAAACTTTTATAAGATTCAAGTATAATAGCTGTAGGTTGGTCATGTTAATTAAATGTTGTGATTCTTTAAATTACGATACGAGTTTGTTTTGTCAGCAAAAACAAGGTTAGTTTAATAACAAATTTCCGGCTCAATAATTGTGCCAAATGTTTTAATGAAAATTTACATTTTAGTAAGCCAGAATTACAAGTCGACAGAATATCGCTACAGGTACAAATTCAATATTAAAAAACAAATGTTTAAACTTAAAATAATTAAATTTCCGCGACAGGAGAAAACGACGAAAGCGATACAAGTTCAGAAACTAAAATCGATTTTGAAGTTGACGAGAAGCAGAGAACTTATAATTTACCGGGTCCTTCCGGTAAAGCTTTCTATGTTTCGCCGGTATCGAAGAATCAGTGCACGCAATCACAGCGAGATAAAGCAACACAAACGGAGATGCGACTACTAAGAGTAGACTTCGACAAACTTGATTATGATTTTGATGATCGTTGCCTGGAGGAACAGTGCAGCATGAGACGGGTTTTTATTTTATAATTATTCCTACTTATTCAAAGCTCTATTTATTGATTCGATTTATTTTACATGGGTGATTAAAAAGAGGGGCATACTTTCCTACTTTACCGACAAACCATACGGACTTTCTAACGGCTCATAAGCAAATTATTTTTTAGAATTCAAAGGATACTTATTGCAGAATACTGCGTTACATTTTATATTACCTCTAATTAATTATTAATTTCTCTTTAAATACTAAATTATAAAAAGATACGATTCTTTTTGCAGTGTGCTTATTTTCAATTTAACGCATTAGGATTAATTTTAATATAATTTCATCTTAGTCAGTTTATTTTATTATTTTTAGACACCATGCACCTTTCCTCCAGTAAAAGGATGCGGACACATGTTAATTGGATGGGATACTTTTCGAACCAGGACTATGATTGTTCTGCTAGTTCTTTTTTTCCTATGGGCAGCTATATTTTTTCCTTTCGTTCTATAACATATTAAATGGAATCATTTCGCGTTACATGAATGTATTTTTGTGGCTTTGTAAATAAATAATTTTATATTAATTTAAGCAACTTCATTGATTTCGTATCGAACCTATGCACTTTGTACGCGAATGTAAATTTTGATTTTGCTTGGCTGACGGTGAAGTAAATAATATCGACTTTATTGAAGATTGTTTGTGAACATCCTAGATAACCTACTTTTTATAAGAAGTTGTGGTTTTACCCACAGTGGATTCGATAAACGGAAAATGCGCGATGACCTGACCCAGACATAACTGATAAAAATATGTCATTGCCGTTATAGTTCGATTCTTAGAACTACTTTTTATCACGTTCTTCTAAAATTAAGTGCAAATGCATAATGATCAGAGCAGAGACAATTAAATAATAACAAGTATTTGCAGCAAACAACTTATATTTCGTTTAAATTTGATTACTTTTTCATGATTTGCAATTAAGGATTTATTATTAGATTAACTAGTGCTATTAAATAATCAACATGTTTGCTTCTATTCTTCTTATAATAGTAAGTATTAAATGAAATGTGATTGCTGTGAACTTTGACTTTTTAATCGGCTTTTAACTTTATATTATGTTTTGTTTTAATTGCGCATAATTCTGTACGCTCAATTCCGAGAAGTTTAAATCGTTTGTAACGTTATCTGCTTAAAATGCTTTCTAAATTACTTCAAAACGTAGAAACTGACTCGTGCAATAGAGCTAACTGCTTTATCCGTTTTGTGAATAAGTACACTTAAATACTTAGACAAAAGCTCAAAATCAGTTACAGAATTCCGTTAAACTTCTAAAAATACGCTTTTAGTAACGCAGCAACTGATTAAGCGTACTGAAAATCTCATTGTAATATTATTTTGCAAATTGTTGTATTTTTAAACTATTTCAAAGAAATAATAATTACTAATTTATTCTATCTTTGCAACAAAGAGTAGAAAGTGTATTAAATTTCTCTCCAAAATTACGCTTTAAGTAATTTAATACTTCTAAAAAGGAAAAAAAAAACTTTAAGAATCATCTATAAAAAAAAAAAATATAAAAATCACATAAATTATTATAAATAGAAATACAAAAAAAAATAATAACGTGATGTCATTTTACAAGTTACAGTTCTACAAAACTACCAGAGCTTGAATTGCAATAAAAAAGCAATACAAACATTTACTATTGATTACGTATTAAAGTATCTCTGGACTGGTATCTCCAGCAAAAGAAAATAAAGATTTAGAACGGGGCCATCACAAATCTTCCCATCCCAATCGCCGAAGCAAAACATTCAAACCTCCTCCGTATCTCCAATCCAGGATAATACACTCGTATCTCGGCAATCGCACATCTATCCTTGGCTATCTTACGCGGCGACCTTCCGCAGTCCTCCGGATCGGCCAAACCAGTGACATCATCCTCCTCGGCTCCGACCGGCTCCGAGCACACACGCACGCACACACACAGACCCGCTCCTTCACGCGTGTCGAAGCCAACGGGAAAGCTTGGTGAGCGTCGTCGAGCGGCCCCCCCAAACGCCTCAAGGAGCCGAGCCGATACTTCAGTCGATCTCGGGAGAGCGCTCGAGAAGAGTCGATATATACACACGTCTGCAGCGGAGGCTGCGTCAGAACCATGAGAAGCGTCTATTTCCTCGTCTTCCTGCTGTCGCTCGCGCTCGTCGTCGGTGAGTCTAACGAGGGAAATCCTTCATTGGGGGGGAACGCAAGAAATTTACGCTCGTTGATTTGCGTCGATGAACAAAACGCTTTTTCTCCTTCGGATTTTATTAGTTGCTCTGTAAGACGGGAGTACTTGGAAGGCTGGCTGTAAAGGAGATGGTAGTTTTATTGCGATGCTCTTGTTTTGGTTCAAAGAACGCTTTTTATATTTTAATTGCGATGAAGTAACGTAGTTCATTTTTTTTTTAAATTTTGCTCTATTTTCTTGGCTCTTGTTTCATTTTACCTGCTTTAATTTAACAAAGTAATTAGCATTGCGTTAAAATTATTGTGTATTTACAAGAATAAATTCTAAAGAGAATGTTTTATTGACATTTTAAGGATCGTAAACAAAGCACGAATTTTCAAAATTATTATGGCAGTTAAGTTCTGATGTTGAAACTGTATAAACGTCTTCGAGGCTACGAGTAAAACGTGTTTGCAAATGCTAAGTAGGATCGTTCTGAGACTGCTACTGAAACCATTTTATGCACAATGTTTTAAAGAGATGTACCTTAAACTGAAAATATAAAGCACTTTTATTATTGTTATATTATTTACTAGTTTAATGCAAATTATATATCGTTAAACCTAGATTTATTAATATTTAGCAGCACCAAGTGAAATAAATTTAATAAGTTTCAAATTTTATTTTATATTAACGTAAGACAATTGATGTTACAATATTTATAAACAATACAATAGTAAATTTATGTGATGAAAACAAATATATTTTTAATGCCAATTAATGACGCAGTTAGTTTCAGAAACTCTAGAATGTTACATATATTTTTGATGACTTAATTGATTTATATTTTGCTTACGAAATCTCAGAAAAGTTTTTTTACTTTCGCGATAACCTTACTTAACAAGTTCAAAGCGTACACTAATCAGTACGCAAAAACTTACATCTTAGCAGCTACAATCAACGATAACATATTTCTTGCCAGGCGTAATCTATTTTAATCCAAAATTTAATTTTAATTATAAAACAAGAATAACACTTTTCTATTCCGAATTAATAACTTGAATAGTATAACAAATCAAAAGGATATTGTATGATAATTCAATATCCTTAAAAAGTGGAAGGTTGACAATTTTAAATACAAAACACCACAAACACTGATGCTAAGCGATATAAATATAAATGAATCAAAAGATAATACTTAAAAGGAAACATTACGAATCGTTTAATAGATCATTGTTACTTTTAGCTCATCGAAATATCTTGTCTTTCCTTGAATTCCGCGTAAATCCACACTTATTCTTTGAAAAAGTCAATTTGTTATAAAACACAAATAAATGATTAGTTTATACACTTGAAAAGGAAACTTTCTAAATGGATTGTTGAAAAAGTAAATCGCAATAATAAAAGTAATTCCAACCACGAAAACCATTTAAACACCATTTTCCTTTCTCCCCCGAAAAAACGCAACCCTACACGGACAAAATTTTCTACTCAAAATTACCGCGAAAACCATGATAATCGTGGGGCAGGACTCCCTTCTCAAAAAAATTATTTGAAATCAGATTAAATTTTAACGTGACAGCACGGTAAAAATTATTACTCAATCCTAGTAA
>UCOL01004845.1:0-13311 GCA_900474335.1 Ormyrus nitidulus
GCCCATCGTGGCTTTTGGCCGCGGCCGAGCGCTGAGCCGGTTTCTCGATCCGGCTCCTCAATTTTAAACTAATTAATAAAAGATGCTATCGAGACTGGGAGTTGACGAGCGGAGCGAGTAGGGGGGAACCCCCCTAGTATATATATATATATATATACACATATTGTGGATAAATTTTGTTTGTTATAACAACATTTTTGTTAAAAAACTGCTCTGCGGTGCAACATCCAGGCACATATTGAAAGCGACCAGAGCCTCGCGTCGTTATTCACAGATTACTCATATTTTACATACTGCGGCACGAAGAAAATAATATAGAAGTAAATAAGAACTTATTTACTCACGGAAAAATCGCAAACAAAAAATGCAACCGCGACGCGCGACATGTCAAACGAATGCGCGCACCGCGATGCACTCGATGATAATACGCGCGTTTAATTGTAAGCGCTCTATAAGATAATAAAAAAACGTAAGAAAAACAAATCATGTGAAATCGATAATCGGATTAAAATCCGAATACAAAGGAAATTTCGCCTATATAAGGAGACGGATCGAGGCTCTCGGGGTCACTTTCCCAAAATATTTCATGGCCATAGCAATATTTAAAATACTACATGACAGGAGGCCCTGTTATCTTTTGCCCCTGCTACCTTTGCGAAATCCCGATATTCGACGTTCCGTCAGAACGCTTGGTGGCTCTACGTCATCGTCGACATTTGAATTACCGCACATAAACACTACTACTTTCGAAAGATCGTTTAGCGTACAGGCAATTAGGCTATGGGACTCATTCCCTGAAAATTTAAAATTAAATGCTACAATTATTAGTTTTAAGGCAGCACTTGTCAAGCATCTTCGAAAGTAGAACGTAGTTTGGACAGATTTACTAATATATCTAAATATTACTTTTGTTAAGTACTAGGGTAAGTTTTAGTCTATAAGTTTATGTTAGAGTACTAAATTTTACAAATGTACTATCGAATTTCAGTATTTAGCGAATTTATATTATTTTATATCGAATTTATATTTTTTACATGTGATACTTTATAGCGAAATCTATGTTAGCGCTGAATTATTCTCTCACTGCGTTTTTTGCGTCAATTCTGCCTATATACTCTCTTCATTTATTTGCAATTTTTGTGCCATGTCAGATAGCGTTATAATCTGCGTTTATTTAGCTCAATTGGCAAATTTAATTATGTATTATATATTATACTATATTGTTTTCTATTCTCTGTTTTGTAAATCAAATATGTATTTCAACACTGTAATTGTAAATGCTATACGGTTCAATATGAACCTTAGCAAATAAATAAGCTTTCAATCAATCAATCCCTGATATCCCTGTCTAGGATGGATTGCTAGGTGCAGGTCTTGTCCAAGTCGCGCTGAATGCTCGGAAATGAACTTTTTAAAATTCTGCAAATGGTTAAGCAATTTTATGCAATATGCAAGAAGGTACAGCGTCTCTATCTGTAGCATTTTTGCCTAATCGAAATTCTGAAAATTAAATTAAATATGTAAGTATTCTATTTTATATCTTTAGGACTCTTCCATACGATAAATTAAATAAGTAAAGTAAACTTAAATATAGAAGTAAATAATCTCGTTAACTGCTACTTCTAAGATCTATAATACATTTAATTATTGTATGAATGCACTACAAATTATTGTTTTCATTAGAATTATTTTAAAATAATTAGCCATACATGTTTAAGTATATATAGCTATTTTGAACAACGAAGGTGGAAATAGAATGGAATTCGTGGTGAAGTTAACTTTCTCATATATCCTCTTCATAAAGTGGTGCTTTCTTTGAGGAATGCATATATGCACAAATTTATTGCTATTTAGGATGTCAAGAGGATTTTTAAATTCAATAATTTTGAACAGAAAACAAGATTCTTTATGACTCAGGGTAAATGAAAAGCTTTAGAATACCACATTCATAGCCTTGATTTCTCCTGCTTAAAATTTGTTTTGTATTTACAGGCACAGTGTTTGAAAAAATATTAAATTTCTTTAAACACCTATTAGGATGAAATTAAACGTATAATTTAATTTTGTTTATTAGAAATAAAAGTTAGAAAACCCCCTCAATGACCTTCATTCTCCATAAAAAAGATTTAAATAACTATTCGAGCACAAAGTGTAAATAATTTTTTAATGATGAGTGAAAGTTCACATATCTGCATCTTTTTATGCTCGCAAAACTGTATAAAATATTGAATATTCATTTGAAATTTCTGAAATTTTGGGCATAAAAATTTCTCTCATATTAAACTCAAATTGCTTGCCGAGAAAGCTTACACTGCGGTTACGCGATCTTAACAACGCATAAAACTAGGACTGTTTCTTTCTGAATCTCAAATTAATGTCTTGATCACGCATGCGATTATGTTTTATGTGCAGGAGTGGTCAAATTTACGATTGAGTCAATGGCTTCATTTAGCACTGCAATTGTAAATTAATTGTTAGATTCATTGAATCAATCATCAGATACTAGTTAATCAATTTTATTAGGCCAAATCGTCAAAGGTAGACAAAAGTACTGAGCAAGAACGGATTTATTTTTGTTTGAATCGTAGTGCAATTGATTATGATTAACGTCGTAACATTGGTTATGCAATTAGAGTTCGATAATAAAGTGATGGCGTGAAATTATTCCACAGTTTAGACGGTATTTGATTTTTATGGAAAAACGATATTTTACACTTTTAAATTTAATGTCGTAACGGAATATTTAAGCGGCGAATAAGCCACTTTTACAAAACATTACTCACACGATTTACCGTCGTTACGAAATTTTAAGAGTACAGCCTCGGCAAATAAACTAAAACAAAAGGCAATCGCTTGTCCGTTGACCCCGCAGCAACTTTCCAAAAATCTTTAACAGCCGCGTTAAAGCTGCTTAAAAAACAAACCTGCGCAGGAAAGTGTAGAAAAGAAAGGGGCCAGCCGCAGCAAAAGAGCTTCCGCTCGAGCGGTTATGCCAAAATCAAGTAGCTTCTCCCTCCCACTCCTTCGTTCTCGGGCCCCACACATGCACGCGTTAATCTCACATTGATGTTACAACAAGAGCTCGCGGCGCGGTCCCCGCTTCCGGCATAATCGGCGCGAGCGATCCTCTCGCGTTGCAGGCGAAAGTTTCGCGCGGGACTTTCCCAGTGAAAGTGAGTGGAGCGGCGATCGCGGGGGGATGAGTCCGGGTGACCATGGCATTCAACGGCTCTCTGTACCTCGGTGCCTTTTTTCACCGCTGCTTCCTAGTTTCTTTCATCTCTCGCCGGGGCTGTTGATCTCGGAAAAGGCTGCGCCGCGCCAGACTAATTGCTTTTAATGGGGGACAGGCCGAGACGTTGCGTTGGGTGTAAGTGCGCTTTGACGCGCGAGTATAGAAGACGGTTTGTTTATGCGGATTCTTCTCGCGAGAGAGGAGCGCATTGCACGGGATGGGTGAGTTTTTGTGTGGAGTCAGGGATTCTCGAGGGTTTTATTCTTGAGTGACGAGGAAAGTGATTGAGAAAGATGTTTTAACGAGCTGTTTGCAAATATTTGCGTTTTGCAGGGGAATTGACTGAAGCACTTTTCAAAGCTATTAGCTACTAATTACATGTCGTTTATTAATTTTTCAAAAATAAATATACTTTTGCGACTACTTTAACCTTCTATTAAAAAAATATAAATATTTATAATGCTAATAAAATTAGCAAACTACTTTAAAGTTTTTCAAAAGTTGAAAAAAAATTAAAACTATTTTCCTTAACGAAGATTTGTGATTCGCTATCACTCTTTTTCTTTTTGTCTTTTATTTTCCTCAAAATAATTTTATGCATTATATTATATCAAACATAAAAGCAATTTCCCTTTTAAATTGGAAATAATAATTATGCATAGAATAATGTCCGAGCTTCTTCTTAACCCACCATTAAGCGAAAAAAGTAAAGCAAAACATGCTTACCTGTAAAAAATAATTGCAGAGCGACTCATTAAGTAATTAGAGATATTGTTAATAATTCTTGGATGACGTTTCTAATTTAAAATTACACAAAATTGAATAATTTTATTTGTATTCTTAGATTAGGATTTTAAGAAACATCTAATAATATAATTAAAATTACATTCAAAGCATATCAAAGTTACAACAAAATTATTATAAAATAGTTTCAGTGATTATTATTTTAATTCAATCTAATACACAGAATTCAATAATTGCGTAATTAATTAATCGAAATTTTCAAATACATAAAACAAACACTTAAATTTGATTTCAGGTTTATTTTATTTAAAAACAATATATAAATTTTAACATTACGAAAATACGTCAAATGAATTACATTTATGCTGCAAATGTTTCACATTTACTGTTAATATTGGAAAAGTTTTGAATATAACAAAGATTTACATCGGTATTGGACTACGAAGAACAGTTCGACTTCAAGTTTTTCATCAAAAGAGCGAAAGCTTTCGCTTTCCTCAAACTTTTCCACTATTTCTCGTAAATTTAGTGTCGAGTTTCAATCGCAATGAAAGTTCAGTATTCACATAAACTACAATGTAAAACGTAGATTGCAACCTTAGAATGCCGTTATACTTCGAAATAATGCTTTTCATTTAAATAGGTCTCATAAAAAATCTCTGCTATAGTTTGACAAGAATAAAATAAAATCAAATTCATTACTTCGAGTATACACCACAAACGCCTTATGTACAAACTAATTATTAAAAAATATTTTCATCATATTATAAAAAACAATAATGCACATCACTAATTCCTATTGCCAAAAGAGTAACGCGGGTAATAAAATCAGTGCAACACACTCATTGGCCTTAAGACAATTAATTATCAATAAAATAATATATTCAATTTATCCCAGGAAAAATTAGCAAAAGTTAAGCCGCGATAATTTACGCATTCATAACATCTCTTGAGTTGTGAAAGTAAATTTTTTTTTTTCGAGCACTTTCATCTTCAAGGCTCTAGAAGCTCGATATATAATACGACTTTCGATCATCACGCCCGAATTCCTCATGTTATGAAGGTCGATGATCCATCGCGCCGTTCCTGGGAAGAATATTATTCCGGGCGGATGGGAACAATTACCGCCGATCGTTAGACGATGTATGGCTTCCGTGATCTGCATTATGTACTCGGACTACAATGCACATTCATTTTTTCCATAAAGATTTTTATCTAATGTGAATTCCTTTTCGCGTATGGATGCAGTAAGAATAACACATTTTAAACGATTATGATGAAAAATAATTCAAATTTTTCTAAATGGTTTTCGTATACGATTAATGAATCAAAAGATTTACAGCTGTGAATAAATAATCAAGCGCAAAACTAACATCGTTAAAATAAACATTAAAAAATAAATAGAGAGCCTCAATGAAAATAGTCATAAAAGTACGACCTCCTCCTTACAACGCACAGAATAACGTTTTAATAGCTTAAAAATGACAGAATTTAAGTCTGCTCAGTCTCTTACTAAACACGATATTTTAAGCAATTTGAATAATTTTTAAGTAGTTCTTAAATGATACTGTCTTAAAAAATGCTACTACGTTCCGGTAACACGTTAAAATTAAAATGCCGAACTAAAAATCAATTATTACGCCAAAGATCTTCTAAATCTTAAAATCATAATTTGATATTAGACTTCCCACATAGTGATCGAATAGTTCCTCCGATCAAAATTGATTCAGCCGAACGTAGGATTATATAAAGAAGCAGTCGTAGGAGTTGGATAAGCATAAGCTAGAGGCGAGGTGATGATCGGCATAGTCCTAAAGTCAATCGGTGGTTCGTCGATTTCTTCCTTCACCGCGTAACCCTGCCTGCCAATTGTGTTGGGAAAATTATCTAAATAGTCGGAGCTTCTCGATACGCCAAAAGATGGAGATTGTCCAAAGGTTGATGATCCTGCGAGAAGAAATAATTATTAATTTACTTCAAAAAAAAAATACGTGTAGAAGTACAAGTGATGTAAGAAGTAAAAAGCAATTTAATATAATGGCGGAAGTGCGATCGAAAGTACGTGGTTCATTTAATTTAATGATTTATTGTTATCATTTAATGATCGCTTTCTAGAAATTCATTTTTAGAGCCCAAAGCACTTTATGATAAAGTAACACGGTTGCTTCCGCTTATATGATGGGAATGATTTTCCAGTACCGAAGCATCCAACCATTTATTGCGCGTCAATACTTACTCTATGATGCTAATTATTCAATTAAATTACATTTTTATGAATCGGGAATATGGCCAGTAAACTATAAAACTCATCAAATGATTTGTTACAGCAACGTAGGTTTAAGAAGAAATTAACTAAATTCCAATTCAAATTTTACTACTTTTCAATATTGAATATAAAACAAAGTACGAATAAAATATTTAAACATTTTAATCAACAAAGAAAATTTATTAATAAAATTTATTAGACAAAGTAAAATAGAAAACCAATCAGCCGATCTCTTCAGGCTGTCGAAAATCAAACGCGTAAACGGTACTTACGTTGTCGAATTTGATTAATTAATTAACCTTTGTTATTTATCAATAATTTTTAAATTAATATAATTTAAGTTAATTAATTCCTTTAATATTATCACTGAAGACCGAGTGTCGGATAAGAGTTTGTATAACAAAGAAAATATAATTAAGTACTTATAGCAGCCTAATATTCTTACCAGGAAAGAAAGAACTAGTAGACTCAAAGCTGTCTGGAAAAGCTGACAATTTCGGCCAGCCCTTAGTGAATTCAGCAATCTTCTTTTCGTAGTCGTCCAGGAGAAGAGAATCCCGAATAACGATTTCCTTACCGGGACCAACGGTCGATATAGGTGGTACCTTCCCTAGGACAGTCGTGCCTTCCTTGGAAAGATCGGTAGGCCGTTTTGAGTCTACCTGCTGACTATTACTAGCAGGCTGAACAATAATAGGACCCAGTTTCGTCGAATAATTGTTGGAAGGGGTCGGTTGCGGAGAATTCTGCGAGACCGACGGATCTTGACTACCGATCGCTGGACGCTGGTTTGTAAAAGTTACTTGAGGCCGGTCTACCGGTATCTGTGGTCTAGTTGTCGGGTTATTGCTGTTCAAGTAGGAATCGGTATCTACCGGTCGCTGATAGTAGGTCCCAGTTGGCGGACCAGTCCCATAGGCGGGCCCTAATTGGTATCGCAGCCTAGTTGCGTCTGACGGATATCTGCAATAAAATAAGAAGACGATTTTGAAGTCAGTTTTAAAAAAGATATTTTTATAAATAATCAAGTTTTTCAATGAAATGTTAAATCGTTAACTGATCGTTAATAATGTTCCCCTGCTGTGCCAAAGCTCGGAGAGATTTCCTTCTTTAAATTTAATGTATATGAGTTTAGATTTAGATAGATTTGTTAGTTTAGCGCCAATATGCAATATCCGAACGGATGTTTTAAAAGTTGCAAAATCACTACTTCATCTATGCAACTACGAGACGTTGGCGATGAGATATTCAGGGCGATAAAGGCGAAATAGTAATTAAAATTTCTAAATTTTGTTTACAATAACTAGCGTATTAGTTACAAGATTCAATGAGGTTTTTCATTTTAAATCAAAGATATTTTATATATCTATTACTATTAAAATTAAACTTACAATTATTCAATTACTTTATTCAAAAATTGAAAATATATTAATTGAATATGAGTAACTCAATTAAGAAAAGGAAACTAATGGATATCTTAATCAAATTACAACAGCCGTTACGAAATTTTAATGAAACTTCCTTTTAAAATATTTTGTTACCAAAAACAATTTTATATTAATTTCTACCCAATAATGTTTCAGTATCACAAAACGTCACAATTTCACTTTAAAAATACAGCCAGTACAAAAAATAATTCAGTAAAAGAAAAGAAAGAAATTTACTTTATCAAACTTTCAAACTCTGTATTTGCAAACGTTTTATTTATTAATTTATACTTAAAAATCTTGTGCATATTACACTTTTAAAAATAAATTAAATAAAATATAAATTAAAGTTTAATTCTTATAATTTGACATTATCATACATTGATAAAGGCATATATACATAGTACGTATACGTTTACGTATTGTAAAACGTCAGGCATATCGATTGTTTAATAATATTTTTGTAATTCGGTTTTTGATAATAAATTTTAAGTTTTTAAATTAAAATGAATTCAATCCTTAAAAAATGCAATAGAAAAGTTAATTTCTATAGATTTAAGAACGTAAATTTCATAATTATCGATTTTCTACGAAGACATGTTCCATAACATTCATGTGATAATAAAGGATTATCTCTCGATAATCACCTGGTATCATTTTCTTGCATTATAGACAACGACTGCAATTAAATTTCTCCACATTATATATTATAACGTATAAAAAGTTCTAAAATAATTACCTGTTTTGGTTGATCAATGGCACAAGTCCTCCTTTAAATTTGTCATAAGGTACATAACCTCTTGCATAAACCCCGTAATTGTTACCTTTGCCGTATGGCTTAACGACATGATTGATCGAATTGGGCGTTTGCTCGAAATCCGGAAATCCGTGGGGCAGTTGATTATTCTGATTGAAAGTCGTTCCAGGCCTTACTGATCCATAAGTAGCATACGGAGATGAGAGTTTTAAGTAAGGCTGCGGTACGTTCGATCGCAGTGGAACTGTTGGGCTTCGTCTGATTTGCCTGCTGGGTATCACCACTATCAATTTCTCCCTGAAAAAAAAAACGAATGTTTTACTGCGTTATCCTCATTATTTGAGACTCATATTCGAGGAAGTTTATGGAATAACATTCGAATTTTCTTTTCAAAATCTGAACGTAACTTAAATGTGGAATGAATGAAGAAATGAAAATTCAGATATTATCAGCGCGCATTTTAAAATGCGTTGGATAAATGGTTTTTACTTTTTCTACTTGTAACGCGAAGTAGAGCATGGTTCGATGAGCACAATGATAGGATAATGTAACGGCAAATATTAACTGCTAAGCTATACATCCAATAAAACATTTAACCGATTTCATTCCTGCAATTCATGCATATCTAGAGTGTATATTTGCAATTCTTATTTTGTAGCACTAAATTTTAGAGGCAAAACAAATTCCATTTTATGCGCCAGTCCAGATCTGCGCCAATTTTCGCGGTGGAATTTATTGTGCTGCTTTCGTGGAGTTTTATTGCGTTTAGTTTAGTCCCGACGTCGCGCCTGAAGATGTTTATAGCAGAAAGTAGCGTTACACTTTATTTTCTAGAATTATTGTATGAAAATTATTGAGAGCTCGGACGCACATATGCATAGTGAAAGGAATCGTTTAGCTTCGTAATTTTCTGCACCGTGATCGTAAAGCTAAAAGTTATTTTTGAACTACATATTTTAAGATGTATATCAGCAGGCCACAAAAATAATGATGCACAATGTTTTGTACCTTTCACTGTACTTCTTCGAAACGATCCAACAATGCAAATTTGCCGTTACTTAGAAAGTTGATAAGATGCAAATAGTTATAACACTTATGCTTTCGAAGGAACGTTAATTAGCAGAACAAATTTGAATTTTATAATAAATATTAATAGTTTCCAGAACATTGTTATTTGTTAGAAGAATTACAGACTTGCATTGTAATGGCAAAGATTGCCTAAATAATACAATAAACTCGAATATTTTCGTAATCGAATGATCAAATATAGATTTAAAAAATATAGAGCCTTGCGATTCTGAAGGATATAAATATATAATCTAAAAGAAAATTATTCGCCGTTTGAATTACTTTTTAAATTATTTATTTTTAAATCTCGTTTTAAATTTACATTTGATTTCTCAGCATTAATTTATTTACGTGAATAAAACTACTTCTGAGTAATAACTTGAAAAAAGTAAGAATTGAAACTGACTATCGAAATTCTATTGAAAAAATTTGTAAAACTAATAATTGTTTAGTGTTAAAACGACACGAAGCTTTTCAATTAAGGAAATAAATGATTTGACTATTATAATTTTTAATAAAAAAAACGAGTTGCGATACTTACAGTTGTAATACATGAAGAACGCATAATATTTTTTCATTTTATTTATGCTTAATTAAAGAAAAAAGAGTAAACGTCTCTATTGTTTTAATTGTTACTTATACTTACGCATTTGTAAAGATAGAATTATACGTGATGACCAAAATGAAAAAATAGATGATCTGAAAAAAAAAAAATAATTTTGCACTAAAATTTGGTATTATATGAAGAATTTAAAATACTAATTTTTGAATGATATAAATATACGACATTTGAAGCAACTTCGAAATCATTTTTTTTTTATATTTCTGCAGGTCGTAATTTGAAATTAAAAATATTCTAAAGCAAGTTGTCCCAGTTTTATTATAAGAGAAAGCTAAGAAAATAACTATGTAATCTATATAATATTTCAGATAAATTCAAGGTATTATGGAATTATATTATGAACGCTACCAACGGATGCAATCAAATTTAGAAGTTACAAGCCTCTTTTTAAAGATAATAGCTAATAAAATGTTTTCTAGTAATTTATATCAAAAGTGTTCTATTCCTGTAATTTATTGTTCCAAAATTAATTTTGGCCTTCCTTATGGAATTTAGAGAGACCAAAATTATGATTTTATTGTTATTGATTTATTTAACAATTGGAAATATTTTTCAGATAAAATGTTTATTATTTTAAAAATAAATAACGGTGCCCTGATAATTAATTTATGTAATCAGCTATTTGAAAAAAACTAAGTAATGATTATGCAAATGTTGAAAACGAATTGTCAATTGGAAAGCTCATTGACCACTGAGCTCAGAGATTTTAATAAACTCGTTAAATCATTTATCCTTCAAAGGATTAAATTCAAAGTCACATTCCGCACAATTAAATCGCCTTTATTAACGAATTAAAGTAGATTTGAACTTGATTCCCGTCGTAAAATCGCGACGTCACGGCTACATTCCTACTTTCTTCGATGTAACGAGCGAAAAAAAGTCAAAAAAGCCGAAGCGTCGAATAAAACGGTGAAAATAGCCGCTTAACCGGCCCGATCGAATTCCGTGAATTCAGAGAAAAGGAGCTCGGCACTTACGGATTGATTCATCGTGCCCGTCGACGTCACCGTCGCGCCTCCTCGAGGAACGCAAGACGAGCCGAATGATCGCACCTGCACTGCACAGGTAGTTTTATATATCTATAGTCAGGCGCGGAAATCGCTCTATTCAGCGCGAGAGATGCCGACACATTGCGGGAACGGCACGCCGAGCATTCGCTCTTTATACGTCGGTGGGGAAAAACGGGCGAACGGGCGAAAAGCCGGACCACCGGAGAAAGAGAGAAAGAGGAGATAAAAAGCAGGCGCGGACACACGAGAGGCATTATTCGCTCTCGCTTAGGAAAAGAAAATCGGAGGATGCCGGGCGCAGGCGCGCGTATCCTCCCACCGGCGGACGACAATAGGGAGGAGAGCGCGAACGATCCGCGATGCATAGCCAAATGAGACGTACGCAGGCATGACCTAGTCAAGGCCTCCGCGCGCAGCAATTAATCGGCACTTTCTTCGCCTCTCGCGCCGCGCCCGCTAATTGCGGCTGTTATATACCCACTCGGGATTGAAAATTCGCTCCAGATTGCCGAGAGCGAAGGCACAGGCGTCCAGCTTGCTAGCTTTTTTACCGAGAGGAGAAACGCCGCTTTGGGATATTGAATGCTGCGCGGCATGCTAATTGAATTTCGGTGCCTGAGTAGGCACTCGGAGGAAATTGCGCCACCTGCCTGCTCGTGTGCGATAAAGAGATTTCGTTTTCGTTAATGATGGAGCTGAGAAAAGTGCTTTCTGTTTACTTCGTATATTTTAATGGAAACTTGACGCACTTTCCTCGCTTAGCCGCGGAGCTGTTTGATGCGAAAATAATCAAAATCTAAATCTGTACACCGAGATTGCTGCAAAGAGCTCATTTTATTTTGTTTTTAGAGCCAATTTTGAAATCTAATTTTGAAATACTTCAATTATATTCAAACTAAACGTAATACTTGCTTTATCTGTATCGATAAAACGTAATTCGGTTCGAGTCAACAGTTGTGGCTCTTGCTAACTAATAATTTCTACTATTAAAGTTTACAAAAAAAGCTATAAATTATTTAATAACTTGGGGATTGCGCAATAGATTGTTATTATTTTTAATAAAGGAACATTAAGCATAGTTTGGCAACAAATAATTTGGCCTTTCTACGATCGCTATTCTATTGTTCTTTACACTCGGAAGAAACTGCAAATCTATTGTACGAGACCTGATATTTTTAGACATCGTGCATTTTATGGACATGAAATAGTATTTCACGGCTGTTTACATTTAGCGCAACATCTTTGTAACACTGCTATTACGAAACTTTTACAATCCAGGCTGGAAATTCAATAATAAAATAATTTAATAAAAATCCATTATTTCGTTATTGCTCGTTAACAGGCGTAAATAAGAATGGAATTTCCCTAACTGCATTATTCCTAATCCGAATTTTTGCTCGCGATAATCCGCTCACCGTTCATTCAGCATGGAAGATTTCACCCATTTTAGACCAGGCACGCATCTGAAAACACTCGAGCTCATCGTACCTCAGATCGTTAAATCGGAGCGCGATCTCAAGTGCGTTATGCTCCACAAAGTGTACTCTTGCTACGGATTTCTCGACTTGGCAGTTGCTTACGAAAAACCTTCCTATACATATTATTATTAAGTACTTCTTGCAATCGTACTCGATGCAAATTAAAACGAAGGAAGACATACTCGTTTAAGTTTTCCGAGATTAAGTGTCTTCTCAAACTTTCTCAACTTCAAGCTTGTGACATTCGCAATTCAAAATTTAGCTTAAAAAGGGCGCCAAATCTCTGAGATTATAATGTACACTGAGAGAAGAAATAGTAAAAATTACAAATAATCTTGTAAAAATTACCATACTGTCGAGTAAAGCCACCTCAGACTGTCAAAACCCAAAAAATTACTATACTTTATAAGAAATTTTACTATACTGTTTAATAAATTTTCCTATATTTGCAGTAAAATTTCCTATATATATAAAAAATTTTACTATACTGTTTGGTAAACTTTTTTTTTGTAAATTTTCCTGTAAAGTATGGTAATTTTTACAAAACTTTTTTCTCAGTGTAAGTATTAATCTGTATATACACAGTGACTGATCCTAAGAGTACACCAACTTTTTTTGATATCCTGTAGGGATATCGTTACAAAAAGTCACTAGTTAAGGGTTTTGAGGGTCAAGGAATTCGATGGTGATGTTTATTTTCACGC
>UCOL01004846.1:0-13311 GCA_900474335.1 Ormyrus nitidulus
GGGGGGGGGGGGAGGTCGAGGCGCGATAACTACGGTTTGATAATGCTGATATTGGGGGGGTATTCGGTTGGCGTTGCTGGGTGGGGAGACAGTTCAGTGGATTTAATTATGTATACTTTTGCGATTGGGACTTTTGAAACGGAGCTAATTGCAATTCGACGGGGATATTAAATGTGATATACTTTTTGGATTGCTTCTCGAGATATTAGGGGTGAATTTATCTTGGTAATAATTTCTGCCGGGATGATTTAAAAAAGAAGAAACAATATTATTTTTCAAGTAAACAAATTAATAACTAGTTATTTTAACATTCTAAAATTTGCATACATTTTCCTTTGTAGAAAAACGAAATTTTATAACATTGAAAAGCCAGATTTTCTATTCTGCATTTTTTCGAAAATATTTTACGCTACGCAGCAAACGCTTTTATTCAAGTGTCACTTAACGAACTGCAATCTTTGCCCATAAAAAAACGCCCGACAAACAGTTCAGTCGCGTACAAGTGTCAGGTCGCGAGTCATCCAATTATCGCGGTTGTCGCTTCGCGCAATCATCGGCGGCGCAGATTTTTACTTTGACGCGTTTCTTCGCAGCGAGCCGCTATAGAATCCTAATTAATTATTGCCGCCGGAAATCAAGCGGCGCGGCGTGCAAAAATTCCAGATCGATTTTCCCGTAAAAATCTCGTCCGCTATCTCCCGCGCTGGATTTTCAATCTCTTCGGCCGAGGCTCATCATCGGCATCGATCCGCATTTTTACGCGCGCGCTCTCGAAAAAGTTTACGAGAACGCTGCCCGACAGCGCGCGCACACACCCGTACACGGCAATTCGTTTAGGCGGCTCGAGTGCGACAAACGCGGGGGAGGGGAGGAGAGAAAGCCATTAGTCGTTTTCGCGCTCCCGACGTCGATTAAAAGTTTCGCGATATCCGTCAATCTCCTTTCCGTTTCTGCCGCTGCTCTCTTCGCTCTGGCCGGGTGAGAGTTCTCTGCGCGTCGCGCCGTTATATAATTGCAGCGAGCAGTTCGTCCTTATTTCGGATATATAAACACTTTTCGGGGGCACTGCGTACGATTGTGCCGCGGAAATTGATATAGCGGAGCGAGGAGCGGAGGCTATAATTATTTAAAACTCGTCATCGATTGCTTCGAAATATTTCTGGAATATCGGAGCGGAGAGAGAGGGAGAATTCGGGGAATGGATAACAAGCGGATATACGGCCCGGGGAATAAACAAATCGGATCCGCGGCGTTTGGGGAATTTGTGATTGTTAATTAACTCCGCGGGCTTTATATTCTTGGCGATCGCGTTGCGCTTTGAGCGCTTTGCGTTTGGCTATTGGCTTTTCTGGGTCATTAAGGATAACTGCAATTTAGGGGATTTAAATTTTGAACGTCGATGTATCTAAACAAAATTATTTATTTACCGCCGGATATATGTACTATGCTTTTTAATCTTGGGCAATTAAACGGGGGAAAATGTTTTTTGATGGTTTATACTACAAAGATTTTATTCGGTATTTTGAATTATTAACTGCTGTTTGTGTACGATCTTTTAAACTTTGTTTATAGCCGGTGGATTTTTATTTATTCAAACGAAACCGAGATTGATATTTTAATTGTCCGTCTGAATAGGCAAAACAGCACACGAAACGCAAAAAAATTCCGTTTCGAAAATAGAAACCAATAAACGACAACAGCTCCTCGATTCGAAAACGCTTTAAAAAAAAGCGAGTCCAAAATTCAATTTACAAATATTGTCCGCAGCCACCCTCGTTAATAACGAACCGCTCGCAGCGCTCTATTTTCCCACCTCTAACGAACAAAACTGCGGCGAGCCTCTCCCCCCCCCCCCAAAAAAAAAAAAAAAAAACAAGCGCGCGTCCAGAGCATAAAACAGAAAGGGCCTTCATAAATAAATGAGTCGATCAATCAATCCCTCAAACCCGCGGAAAATAAATTCCCTCCCGTCGCGACAATTACACACACACACTCTCTCTCTCCTCGCGAGAGATAGAAAAGAGGAATTCCACGGGGGGACGGAAGTACATCCTTCCCCCGGCGGGACGAGGCGGAGAGAGGAGCATCCGTACGCCGCTTCTCCCCCCATGAGAATATCGCCGCTCGCGCGCGAGCGCGTAACACACCCAGGAGGATGTGGTTATATTTCCCTTTCTCCTCCTCCGCGCCGCACTTTCGTACCTGCACGATGTGTGTCGTATCGCTGCAGCGAACAACGCCTCGGGAGAGGAGGACGAGGGGCGGGGGGAGGGGGGGAGGAGGAACTGCCGGCAAGGACGCACGTGATGGAGAACGGCTGTCTAAGGAAACGCGGTGAGCAGGACAGGACACGGCTGCGACGATGCACTGCGAGCCGCGCGAGGATAAATTAAAACGGATAAGCCGAGAGAGAGAGAGAGTGAGAGTGCTGAGGAGCCGTTGCCGGAAAAGAGGGATGCAACGGTTTTGATCGTACTGTTGGCCTTTTTTCGTTTCTCGATTTTTATACGCTGTTTATTTCCTGCTTGCGCTTGCACTTACTTTCGGACGAGCGGTAACAGGTTTATGTTGTAGGTTGTAACTAATAAAGCAATCTGTACCGTTAGTAAACGAAGAAGGCGTGTTTTCTCGTTTGCTTTCTCAGTCCTCGCGAAGGAGATCGTTTTTGTATAATAATTTTCACTCCTATAGCCTCGAGCTATTAAAATACAACCACCGCAAAGTCAAATCTTAACTCCGGTTACATTTGTTTTTCGGGACAATGATTTTCGACAAAACAGTTACGAAAAGAAGCAGTCGCAATTTTACAAGGGACAAGAGCTATTCTCCTCGTAAAAAGGAAACGAAACTGTTGCTAAATTTCGAGTTTACTACCGGCGTCCGATTACCTTGAGGAATACCCCTGTACGAAATCACTCGCGGCACGCATTGTACTCAGAGGTCGGTTGGAAAATGAACCAACTCATGCGCGAAGTCGTTCGTGCGTGAATATTTAGGAAGAACTGTACTGTAGTATTATGTCAATCTCAACAGGTAGCGAACCCAGCGAGCATTGTTTTACGTGTCAGCGATTATACGTTTAATTTTAGAATCTTGTATATATTAATGAAAACGAAGTAAAGGCGAGAAAACGTTTTTCGCGTATAAATTAGAAAGTTAGCCGTTAAATTAAATCAATGAAATATAGGGCAAACTTTTCAATCTTTCATTAATCGAAAGCTAGTAGAACGAGTTCGCATCTAATTTTCCCGCGACTAAAAAGCATCACTTTCTTCGCAAAATCGAAGCCCGAATCTCGGCGACGGCTCGCCGGAAAAAGCGCAAAATAGGCGGCGGCCATCGGCGACAAAACCCACAGAGAGAGAGTAGGGAGAGAGGACAAAAAGTCGAGAGATATCGAGGCGGTAATTACGGCGTCTGGCGCACAAAGGAGAGAGAGAGAGAGAGAGAGAAAGAGCGCGCGTGTGCTGCAGCAGCGCGAGTGGGGAAGCGAGGAGAGCTCCGTCGGTCGAGAGGGAAAGGGACGTGGGCCCGTCGTGGAAGGGGAGGATATGTAAAAAGCCGCGGCTCGAGATCGGTCAGCTGTGTCAGTCCGATACGTGTGACCGCGCAGGTGCAGTCGCTCGGTTTTCTCTCCGCGTGCTGGCTCTCTCTCTCTCTCTCTCTCTCTCTCTCTCGCCTTTTGCCACGAAAAAAATTAACAGTCTAAACGCGCCGCGATTAACCTTAGCGGGGGGTGTATGGGAACGCGCGTCAGTTGGCGCGCCGATAATACGGGCTTTCTCACGGAGGCGAGGCATTCGAAGCGTGTCGCAGGCCGCCGTGCGCCGCAATTTAAGTGCGTCGATGTGCCGCCCCGAGCTGAAAAATGCCGGGGAAATAGTCAGTGCGGAGGAAAACGTCGGCGAGCCCGGCCGCTGATCGTTCGGATCGTTCGGAGTGCGAGAGAGCCTCGCTCTTTTTTTTTGCCCGGGAACTTGGAGGGATGAGTGAAGTGCGCGTGACGGGGGTGCGATGCTGCGAGGAGCATCCGGAAGTTTGAGAGTGATTCGGAGGAGTAATTCGGCTCAAAGTTTGGTTATTACTGACGTGTTGGGGATTTATTTATAGTTTGTAGTCTCGCGACACGCTCGCTTGGTTCTTGCGTAAAAAGTAGAGATCCCTCAGTGATAAAAGGGATTTGTTACAATCGGCTTTTGGTCGAAGGATTTTTTAAACTAAGAAACGCACAAAGAGATGGGGTAAATATTGTATCATCAAGAAGAGCAAGTGCGACAAGTCGAAGCAAAAAAAAATGGTCATGACGAACGTGAAGCGGACGAGCCAGTGGGCCCAGGAGGTGCACATAAACTGGGAGCTAAACGACCGCATCAGCCTGAGCAGTGCCGGCTCCGTCCACAACGAGCCGAGCTCGACCGTTCGATCTCGCGCCGACAGCAACGCCTCCAATCTCAACAGCAACCTCTCCAAGCCCATCGGCAGGCGGTCCACCGTCATCGAGAAGATCGACGCCGATCCCGGCACTCCGGTCCAGCGCCGCTGGAACGCGACGAAGAGCCACCTCGACCGAACGAACGACGCCCTCGCCCAGCGGCTCTCCGTCATCCAGGAGCTGAACCGCAAGATCCTCGCGAGCCGCGACACCTGCAGGAGCAGCCTCCAGCGCTCGTACAAGCCCGACACCTCGACGATCGGCAAGTCCCGATCGCGGCGCTCCTCCCTCGTCGCCGAGCGTCGCAAGGCCCTCGGCGAGAAGCTGCACTTCCAGCGGCGCGCCGGCGGCGAGTGGAGCCTGCCCGAGGAGAAGCAGCCGGTCCAGCAGCCGATCTGCACCCTCCAGCGCTCGGCCCGGGAGCGCTCCCCCCCGCAGGAGCAGCCCTCGGGCGCCTCCTCGCCGATCTCCTGGCGGGTGGACGAGGACGACCCGGAGCGGAGCGTGCTGCGCGAGCTGAACGAGGCGATCGACCGGTTCGAGGAGGAGGACGACCGGAAGAAGCTCGCCGGCGGCTGCCACGACTCCTCCGGGGACTCGGGCGTGGGCGCCGAGCTCCTGCCGGCTGCAGCAGCCGCCGCCGCCGCCGCCACCACAGCCGGCGCCGGCAACGGCTGGCTACGCGTACACACGGGAATCGAGAGCAGCGTCGTCTATCTCGCCGGACACGCCACCGCCGCTGATGTATGCCGAGACATGCTGCTCTCCGACTGCCTCGCCCTCTTCGTACAGGTGAGCGATCGCTCTCGGGCTCTCTGCATGTGCAGGATGCACGCGCGCGCCGAGACTCGGTGTGTCTTATTGCTCTAAGGCGCGCTGCGGAGGATTTCGGCGGGGCTGTGGATGCCAGCTCCCAGGCGAGTTGGGGGCGAGCTTTTCGAGTGGCTGCGGTTTGTGCTTGTCAATGTTGATGCTGATGCATGGCGATTTGAAACTTCTTTTGGATAATGGTGAAAATACATATCGATTCTTTGCCTGAAAACAAGTTCGTTCTTAGAAGCTAAGCAGTAGATTCAGGGTTATTAAAGCGGAAATTCGTAATACTTTTAAATGCAGGAAAAGCATCCTTTGTAGTGCATGGATTTGTTTAAGCTTCTTTGCTGCTCTTTATTGTTTCGTTTTTGTGCTTTTGTAAACATTTTTCAATATTTACGCTTGCTTTCTCAAACAGTAGTATATTTTTGTTAATGGAACTTTTACCTCCTCTCGTTAAAAGATTTTCAAGCCTTCAGAAGCGTATCGAGCTCTTTCCTTACTCGCCTTCAATTAACAGAATTCATTTTACGCCAATTAGCTCATCACTTACAGTTTTTTTTTTGTCTGATTAACAATTGCCTGCAATAAATTGCAACGCCGACTAATTATCCGAACTCTTCCGAGCACTGTTTAATTCAAAATTCAATAAATCAGCCGTCGAGCAATTAACTTACAAAATACTCATCCCCCGCCGGAGAAAAATAACGCGTCGCAGGTCAACGGCACAGTGCGCTCGCATAACTTTGATTCACTTTATACGAGCCAGCAAAGAGGCGACCCTGCTCAAAACGCCATATGCGCGCACCGTTCCGTTAACGCCGCCGCGCGCGGCAGTTTCAAAAAGGCGTAATCATTATATTCGAAAGGGCAGGCGGCGTTAAGTTTAATGAATGCCCGCGCAGGAAGGCCGCGCTTTTCTCTCTCTCTCTCTCGAAAAAAGGCCCCCAGAATTTCGCCGGACGAAAATTAAGTTTTAGAAGGTTAAACGCCGCGCTGCGCATTATTGTCGAGAGCCGCGCGCAATAATGCCGCGCGCACGGTAAACAAGGGGTTAACCGCGTCGGCTGCTTCGTTACGGTTAATGAACGAAAAACTCCTTATGCGCTTGTAAGACACTGACACAGAAACCGAGGCCTTATCCTCTCGTAATTTTCCTTTAACAAAGCCGTATTTTTTAATAATCTCGAGATTAAGCAGTCGGAGTCGCGCACGAAAAACTGCCGCGATTTAAATGAAAAGAGTCCGCGGCGCGTAAATATTTATGCGAGCAAGACACTCGAAGGAAGAAAAAAAGGACGAATGTATATCGGGCCACTTTCTAACGGCAGTCCGCGTTCGTTAAAAAAAATATAGTCGCGAATAAACAAGAGAGAAAAAGCGCTTTAAATTTAAATGAAAGGCATCGGCCGACATCGATTTCCCGTCTGCTCTCCTCGGCGTACACTCCAAAGCGATAAACTAGAAAATTCTAGATTCCCGATACGTATTATCCATTCGTCCGTTATAAGAGATTCGCCGACAGCTGCAAATTGCGTCTCCTTACAGACTTTCTCTATTTTACGTTCGAGAGGGACTAAGAGAGAAATTTTTCAAAGGATGGAAACCCGCGCTCCGTGGACAACTTGCGCTCCTTTTTTACGCTCCTCTCTCTCTCTCTCTCTCTCCCCCCTTCCTTTCTTAGCCCGCGAGGCAATTCATTTCCAGGGTGACGTTAAGGTTGCTGCTGCTGCCGCTGCTGCTGCAGCGAAATGAAATGAAAACCGGGCGGAGTTTTCGCGGGATTTAAAAAAGCGCGTGTACCTGTTGGAGCTCTAAGTGCAGTTTAATTGAAATGCCTTTGGATAAATACGCGCGGGGGGATTAAAAATAGTCCGCCGGAATTATTTCGACGGTGTCGTCGATTTTGTACGTACCGAAAGTCTGGATTAATACAATAATTAATTTAAGTCTCTCTCTCTCTCTCTCGTTGCGTCGTGAGTTTAATTAATATTGACAATTGGCTGGGTTGCGCGCATTTAAAGCTGGAGGAGGAAAATAACGATAATGTCGAATTATTTTAACAATATCTTTCAAATCGGTTTCATTATGTACATTATTTATTAGCCAATAAATATATAGGATTAAATGATAAGTATGACGAGTGTTGACTGATTTTACGAGTGCAGGAGTTAATCAAGTTACGTACTTGGAAATTCATTTTGAAAATTTCCGAATTCACTTTCGAATGCAATAACGAATATTCAAAAGTTTAATAAAACTTTCAAGTTTACTTAAGTGGAATCATTTGAAAATCTTTCGTACTCTGCTGCAACCAATTCCAATAAACTCTTTCACTGCTCCATTTCGCTGTATTTTAGTAAAAGCAATCGAAAGCGTATAATTAAACACAGAGTATCAATTCAAATTATTATTGTTTGAAGTGAAAATGCAATCAACACCCAAAGAATTTCATTTGAAATATTAAATGTACCAATTTATTAATAACTCAAAGAGCGTCCGCGGACAATAAGTTTACGAAAGTGAATTTAAGCAACAAATAATATAAGAATGTCCTTTATTAATCGTATTAACGTTGCGCGGCTTTTCAAAAAAGAGAGAAAGTACAAGCCGAAGTGAGCGAGCGAAGTCGAAAGCACGTACGATCGCCTACGAAGATCCGCACAAAAGGGAATGCGAGAATAGCTCTGCCTTGATTATACTGCGGTTCTCAATCCGCAAAGCGGCGCGGCTCATACGTTTCCGATAAACGAAAGATAGCAGAGTTGAGAGCAGTCCGCTCGCTCGCTCGCTCCTTTCGCGGGTTCGATCGCAGGTGCGTCCAAAAAAAGTTTCGCTTAAAAGGTACGCACGTATGATAATTGAAAAAAAACCGCGTATTTACGAATAATTTTAAGAGCCCGAGCGCATAAACGGCAAAAAAAGGGGGAGGCTCTAATTATCCGGAACCGCGGTGTATCCGCAAGGTAATAAAAAAAAAAAAGAAATCGGCAAAAATTGTCGATTCGAGCAGCGGTCATGTTTGCGCGGACACATTGACAAAGGAGTTTTTCTGCAGCGGCAGCAGCAGCCCCCCGATACATCTTTCGTACGTGTTTTCATTGGGCTCGCTTTCCTATATATATGTATCCTGCAGCTGACGCACCTGTTCGATCGACCTTCCTCCCTCTCGCTCTCTCTCTCCGCTCGTTCCGACTTTTCGGCCGGAGAGGGAGACGGAGCATCTGTTTCGATTTGCGCGCGAGCCCGAGAGCTAACTGTAACAGGTGTTGCGTGTGTTGGAGAGAGAGGGAGAGTTCCCGAAATTTCGTATACGAGAGGAGCCAAACGCGACGTGCATTTAAGGTCTGATTATTCAATTCATCAATGCTGAGCCCCAGGCCGAATGCTCTAATCTAGTTTCGGAACATCGATTTTCGTGCATCCTCCGCCGCGGATCTCTCTTGTGCGGAGCTGGCACACCCGCCGCTGCTGCTGCTGCTGCTTCTCGTTTTTCGAGTGGATATAATGCAATTCCGGACGAGGTGCTTTCGATAAATGCCGGAAAATGGATTGGAGCCGCTGCTGTAGTTTTGCTGCGAGAGCGGTGGATGTTATTGATATATGAATAGGTAAATAAGGCTGGAGGGCGGATGAACTTTGCTTTTTGCCTCTGTAATCTTGTTAGAGGCGAACTCGGAATTTTTTTTAAAATACTAAATAAATAAAGCTATCGATTTTAAAATAATGAAAAAAAAAAGAAAAAAAAACTGTCGAGAATTATTTTCGTATTATTTTTCAAAATATGTCAGTGCGGCGAGTATCGTTGATTATATAATCTATTAAGAAGTACGAGAAAAAAATCTAATTACGAGATGATAGATGTAAAAATGCATTCAACTAAAATTTCGTAATTGAAGAAATTACATTTTCCTTTCAACCGAGAATAATTATAAAATAAATTGAAAAAGCCAAGGTGAAAGAAGCTTCCGCGACAGTAAAGGTAAACATCCCCGGGAAAAAAGTAAGCTACGCAAAGAATTTCGAAAATTGTTTTTTCAAAAAACGCAAAAAAAATGTCACACTGCGGGAGGAAAAGCATCGATCCTTTTCAGCTCGGAAAAGACCGTCGAGAAAGACGTCGGGCTTATCGCTTTTCTGGAGCAATTCATTTCGTTCCCGTTAAATACGTTGTAGATTTACGCTTCTATCATCCGTCAGCTTTAAGTTTGCGACTACTGTGTAAGAAAATGTACTCGAGAGCAATGAATTATTCCGTAGAAATTGATAAAGACTTCGCGTTCGCAATAAATTATCGCATCGAGCTCGAAATTTATTCAACGTTGCATTAATCTTTGTTAGTGTTATTTCAATCTTCGGCTCGATTTTTTCGGTCATAATTGAATGTTTACACGGCATTTTTACATGTTATAAATCGCTCGGTTCGCGAAAAAGCAGATAAAGCGATTCATTTTTCGCCGAAAACTAAATATCGAAATTCTTCTGATGCGTTTTTCGTCGAAAACTAAATACCGAAATTCTTCTGATCCGTTAATTCGAGCGTGAAAAAATACCTCTTTATATTAAAAATGAAAAATCTCGGCAAAGCGGCAAAAAAATATCTCATAAAGAAGCGTGAAAAGGCCTTTTTTCGACGGGCAACGTTTTTGCTCCAGTCTTTCGGAGCAATTAAACCTTCTCGCTTCAATGACTAAAGATTCCCTCTCGCTGCACGCAGCGCATATTAAAAAGTGCCGGCGCCTGCGCAGAGTAATCGGAAATTAAACAGCATTTTCGACTAAATTTACTTACCGGCGCACAATATATATATATATATCGTCGCGAAATTATTACTTCATATTTTTCATCGTAAGCAAACGAATAAATGGAAAAAAGCAGGAGACTTTCGCCCTCATAATGCTTAATACGACTTCTTCGCCTTTCATAATTCTTAATAGAACTTCTTCAAGGCACACAAAGGCATTGAGGGAGTGAAAAAAAAACGGCGCACTTTATTTCTCAATTCGCAAACAGCGGAAAATATTCTCATTGCTCCGCGGCGAGGAATAATAAGGTGCTCGGTGCTTTTCGGCACTTATCGGGCGTCTCAATTATGGCGGAACGTGATTTTTTTTTTCCCAGGGAAAAATTCAAAACCAATCACCGTCGATTTAACGATTCTTTATTCGCGAGTCGTAACGGCGCTGCTTCCTCGCCGGTCAAGCTTCTAACGAAGACAAACAAGTTTTTTAATTGAAGCTTCCGGAAGAAAAGCTCTGCGAACGGAGCTTTTAATTCAACTTCGAGCTATATTCCGTGGAATATTAAAGTTTCGAGCTGCGCTACCTGAGCTCGTCTTTTTTTTTTTGCACGTCCCTCCTTTTATCCGTAACTTCGCGGGATCTCTGTCACTTCCTCTCCTTTTCTGAATGCGGTTGTTATGCGCCAGTCCGGCTTCGAAAGTTTATTCTAAGTTAAATTAGCGTGAAATAGCGAGAATTGGCATTGACATCTTAAGAGATATCGTTGATGCTTTATTTCAAAGTTTCGGAAGCGAGAGAACTTTCGGGGAAAAACATATTTTTGCAATTCTCGCAGATCAAGAGGGAATTGGAAGCTTTATAAAGATGGAAATGGTTACCGCGAATAAACGTTTTTAAAACATTTTATTGTGCACTTAATACGTTTAGATGAAAGTGCATGAAAGAGAGAATAATTACAAAGGATTTGAAATTATAGAAATTCTGAAGCGTCGCTCCGCTGCTTTATGCGCGAGAATTGGTTTATTCCAGATTGTAGCTTCTAAAGCTTTCAAGACCTCAGGTTAGTTTTCACTGACCATTATTAAATAAGCGCATTTTCAACCCCGATGCTTTATCTAATTCGTTTTTTATGCTCGCCATACGAATAAAAACAAACAAACAAACAAAACAAAAAAAAAACGGGTGCAAAAAGTGCTCGGGCTGGCCCCTGCAGTTAGCCAAGTGATCTTTCCCGAAATAAAATGATAATGGCCAAGATGGAGTCGCAGTCTATTATGCATATACTTGTTGGACTCGCTGACTTTGCGCAGTCATAAAAGGCATCTAAAATCATTGGATTTGCATAAGCTTCGAGCGGAATGAGACATCCTAATCTAAATTTTAATCTTTGCGCCAAGTTGAAAAAGCTGGGGGGGGGGCATAATTCACGCGGCGAATCGTCAGCTAATATGCGAAACTCTAAATTCGCATTTTTCTCGGGGATAGGCTATATAAATTCCAGCCTTAAACGATGAGAATCCCGGGGGCAAGTACAGCTTTTGAACAAAGCGTATTTTTCCGGCCTGCTTCAAAGAATCCTCGCCAAATAAAAGAGTATGCAAAAATTTTCAGCGCCGCGCGCAAAGCTCAAAAGAAGCGGCGGCGCTGAAAGAGCGCAAGTATCGCTCGCTTTGAGAGTCCGAAAAATAACACTTTTGCTAATTAAAAGAGCGAAGTTCTATTAAACGCACGAAAAAAAAAGGCGGCCGATTCATTATCCGGCTCTCTCGCCTTCAAAGGCTTTCGGGGAAAAAATCCGACTCACCTTTGCCCATTCGCCCCGATCGGTGCGATCCTTTCAAACCCGGGGAGCACCGAAAAATAATGTCAAAGGAAAAAGCTGCCCCGAAACAGTACGGGCCACTATCCGTCCTTTTACGCGATCGCAGAAGTCGCGAGAAGAAGAGAGGAGAGAGAGATAGAGAGAAAGAGAGTGAGAGCAGCAGCAGCTCAGCCGAGGGATTTTAATTACATGGCTCTTCATTACGGCGCCAAGCCTTTCTCCCCCCCCCCTCCCGATTCAAACGGAGGGAAAAAAAGCTCGCGAAAAAGGGACAGGATCTCTCGCCGACGGATTTCGCGAGCGTTTTCGTGTATACAGATATATAAGATCGGGTCGCGCGCTTTTCCGCTCGGATAATTAGAGCGACGCCCGAGATACTGCCGCCTGCGCCTCGCTCACCGGTCGGACATTTATTTCGGATTTGCTAATGATGTTTATTCTGGCGAGCCTTTGCCCGCGAGGCGAGCTTTCTGATTTTAACGACACGGACGAATAAAAGGAGAAAATATTGTAAATAGCGCTGCTTTTTCGGAGCGGAGCGAAGAGAGAGGGAGAGGGAGAGCGCTCGGGAGTGAATTAATATTCGGCGCGCGAGCCGATTGAGAAAAAAAAGCGGCGAATTTCCCCGAAAAGCTGCGTTCGACTTATCGGTTTAATTAAGCGAATAAAGCGAACGAATGATGGTGAAAATATTTATGCTCGATCGGGTTATTAATTTGAAAAAGTGCGCGGACGATCGGGAAGAACTCGAATGGGATGAAACGACGAGTGAAACGTGTCGATCTCTCGTTTATGATTGAGTGCTAAATTTTCGAATTAAAGTCTTTCGTAATCCAAACAATGTCCGACTGGATATATATTCGAGCTTTTTTCATTCCGCCTTTCGACTCGGAAATATTAAATGCTAAACGGAAGCTTATCGAAAATATCGCGATGGAATATAATACGCATTCACCCCGTTTTTGTATATTCGAGCTCTTTATTAGAAGATTTCAATGAAAAAAATGTGGAGCGCAGTAAAATTTTATCGAACCTCTCAAGTGGCGGAATTTTCTAAAACCTTCCCCTCTGGACTTTATATTACGCCCTGCACCATCTTTTTCTCATTGCTTTTCAAAAATAGAAAAAGTACATTTATCTTTATCGCTTTTTACATTTGCACGATGGTATAAAAATGCACGTTTTATTTGAATTGTATATACACAAGATGCACTCTTTAGTAATGGCAGGATTATGCTTGTTTTATGAATAAATTTAATACATCTGCTAATAAGCATATAATAATGTTTACAATACATTAATTAACTCTTCGCAAATTTGCCAATTAGCAAATTTATTTATATGGAATTATATTAAATTTTGCCGATTAATCAATGTAGCGTTCAGAGGTTCCACAGCTATTTCTCGCAGTTTTTCGCGAGTGTGTGTAACCTTTCTACGGCTAAATTAATAAACGTAGACAAATTTTTAAAACTATAAGTTGACTTTATTAAGGAAATACT
>UCOL01004847.1:0-13280 GCA_900474335.1 Ormyrus nitidulus
CAACCAATCACAATCGTTTTATTCATGCTTCAACTTTCCGTCATCACTTTTTTAAGAGAGGATATTCCCCACCACACTCTCGCTTAGCTTGTCTGCCCTTGTCCAGCATTTTGTTCGCAGTATTATTCACTTGTTTTCATTACATTTTGTACACATTATTCATAAAGAACTCGTGAATCTTTATTTTTAATGTTTCTTAATAATTGTCAATTAGTGAATTATTATTGAATTATTTCTTTTTTTATGATGAATCTTGATCTAATTATTAAATAGCGGTTTAATCTACTTAAAAATGTCTGTTAGAAAGAAAAATGAAATTTTTTTGTGAAAGATTTTTCTCTCGTATCTTGTACCACTCCTCTCACTTTTTATCGTATTTTTCTTCCATCTAGCTCATACCCTTTTCTTCTTCCACTCTTATTTTCTTTCATTCCGTCTTAGCTGCCTGCGCCTATTTTCCTTCTCTGTTTTGATTTTTCTTACTTCTTTCCCTTCTTTATCATAGTTTTTGCATATCACTCTTTATATCCTCTCTCCTTCTTCGTCGATACGGTCACCCACCTTATCTTGCTACTTCCTTTCTTCTTTATATTTTGCTTGGTTTACCAAGTCTCAATTTTACCTTATTCTCTAGCCAGGTTCACCAGCATCTACGATTCTTTCGATATTTACTACTATAATTTTTCAGATTTAATCGACTGCATAAAAATTGTATTTTATAGCTCAACTGAAATTTGCTTAAAACAACAAGGTTTATTAGTAATAATTGAAATTAAACGAAAAGCAAGGACTTTACGCAGTTGTTATTACACGACGGGTAACGAGGCCGCGCTTCATCAGCGTTCAGCCGGTCGAAATTCGCGAGAAAAACGAGCAATCATCTCCGAGAGAAAACGGCCAAGCAAAAGTTGGAGAATTGCAAGAAGAGAGGAGAGCGGAACGCAGCCTCTAGTTACTCTCACCTCTGTCAGCACGCGCTAGGCCAATTAGTTAATTGAGTTGATCGATGGATTTTGTTCTCGAGCGCGTTCGCCGCTCCTCCCCCGCCTTCCCTGACGTCTGATTGAGAGGAGAGAGAACAGAATGGTGGTGGTGAGTATGCGTGGCATGCGAACGCCTGCACACATCACAAAGAGAAACGAACCAAACAGCGGGCCGCAGTCGCGTCTGATTCGCTAATTCACTCGAGCCGCGTACGTTCGAATACCTACACCACGCCGATCCATCATTAGCGACGAGTGGCTTTAAGTTTGACGTTAAAATTAGGCGATGCGGCTACACCGTGTACACTGCCGAAGCTCGTCTGCGCAGATTTCCCGATTGTCCTCCGCTATCCGATTCTCTCTCAAAAAGTCGACCCTGATGACGCTCTTTACCAGTAAAACATTGCAGCAGTAAAAGCTACATTTTTTCCTTTCAAAATAGACAATTGAGTAAATAGTTTAATTTACTATAATAATATAATAGCTCGATGTATGTAATATTGTTAGCTTTTTTAATTGATTCGTTTCAAAATAATAATAACGCTTTATCTACTCGGCCACCAATTAAAAAAGGTTTTATAAACGATTCACATTCTTTAACTTTGATACTTCAAAACGATGTAAATTACGGCACGAATTAAATTTTGATAACGGCCAGAAAATATACCTGTAATATATACTTTGCCGCATAAAAAGTTCAATAACTTCGGACACATTTTTTAATGCTTCGCAGAGGTACGTTACGTGGAATTTAAAAACGCACACACGCTGCTTGCGGCTTACACGCGTACGAGAAACTTGCGATAAAAAGATAACTCGAGCATAATAAATATTATCATAAACGTCCCCTAAAATAACTAAAATTTTAACAGATGCCTTTCCACATTTCGCCCGTTATTTATTTCTCCCCGTCGGCGCTTTTCCTATACACACATACAGATTCGCTCTCACATATAGGTACAATTTCACAATGCTCATCTCCTGCCGCGGAATTTATTCGAGGTCGCGACTGCAACCGCGCTGGCAATAAATAATCCAAGGACTCGGCCCCGTGAATTTATACAACCGACGAATTTCTCCCGCGCGACTCTGTCCTCTTCCGCGGCCCTCCCCCTCCCCGCCCTTCGAGCGTATGAGCGCCGGTGTAATAATTCGGGGGGGAAACCTTAAGCCCTAAACGACGAGCGACGTGAGCCGACGGCAGACGTAACGGATTGCAAAGCAGTTGCAACGATGATAAAGGAAGCGACTTCCTCTTGTTTTCTCCTCTTTTTAACTGCGTATCTGTCTGCCTCAAAACACTCGCGCCCTAGATAAACTTGTACCAACATTCTACAATATAATTTTTAATGTTTCAATTCATTGCTGATATTGCCACTGAACGAAGTAGCTTCCACATTAATTACTTTTCACCTTCTCTTCATTCCAGAGTTTATCTTAACATTAGATTATTAAATTACTTTGTATTTGACAAATATTAGCTTGATTTATATTTATTTGCTATTGTTATCGTCGTACAGCATAAACCGATAATAATTTTTACTTGTTCAATTTAAAAATTATTAATTCTTAAAATGTTTACTTATTATCTATTAATACTAAGTTTTTCTGCATTAATGTAATTAATAATAATAAACTTAATATTTATATTAAATAAATACACTTGAAATACGAATGTAACGTGTAAATAAATCTTATCAAAACATTGAATAAAGATAGAAAGAATAATAAACATTTACCCATCTAAATATCAAACGCGTGAATCGTTGATTTAAACACTTATTAGTACAATTAGAATCAGTACAATTGTAATCACTGTCTTGACAATATATACACATCGCACCGTTGGTCATCAAAGATCGCTACATTATTTGGTATATAAAAGTTTTATTGTTTTGATATTTAACGTTTCAAAAGATGTTTTTTTTTTAAATAATAAATACGAAGCGATGAAATTTTTAATATTTTTTTAAATCAGATTTCAATATTACGATTAGTGATAATTCAACATTATAAAGTGTTCAGAAATAAGTTTCGTGATTTCTATCGTAATAACTTGAAAAATAAAATCCATCGGAAGATTACTTAAACGTTTATTACTGAAATTTTTTATATTTTCTGAACGAATTTAAAAAAAATAATTAAAAAAATAAAATTAAAGTGAGCAATTAAAATTAAAATGAACTATTTCCATTTATGAATTATTAACTTAATCTGTTGGAGTTATTATTTAATTAAAAATCATCTCTAATTAAACGGTTAACTGTAATCGCCCATCATTCTCCGTGTGTGTGCACAGCTGTGTACTCAAATCAAATTCCAGAACTAGTGTAAAGTGTTGTCAGTGTACACCTGTAATATCCTCATTTTTAAATATTTGTTTAGTACTGAAAAAAGTCTCAATTCAACCTGATCGCCTCAAGAGAAGAAAGAAACGTGCGCGTGAGAGTCGAAAGGCGCGGTCCTTATGTGAGTCGTACACGTATAAACTTTCGAGATCTCTCCCTCGCGTTCTCCAACGTTCAACAGAGGACCCCACGAACGACAACGCTAATCTTTTCCTACCCCGGTATTTAGCTGGTGCAGCGCGTGCACTTGTAATGAACGGGAATTTCGTCGAAGACCCATGCGTTAGCGTGTAAGCTTACGTAGAAAACGCGCCTTCTTATTAAGATTTTGTCCGTGCTCAAATCTAACTTAATTCTATAATTACGCGTAAGTTTCCCTTCATTTTCAATGAAATACTAAAAGTATTAATGCTTACAGGCTCCGCGTGTAGACGAGAAAATAATAACAATATGTTTCAAAGTAAATAAGCTCACAAATATTTCCATTTCACTCTTTATGAAAACCAAACATTTTCCTAATCCTTTGGCCAAAAATTAACACTTTTTCTAAAGAATTATTTAATTGAGCAATTATTAAATATTTAAACTGAAATTTTGTTTGAAAAATTGTAAATTTCAATAAAATTAAAATTAAAAAGATACGACAATGACAGCACGCTCGAATTATCTTATAGAACTAGTGGCACCATCTGCGCGTCAAGCGCTGCACTAATAAGGTGTTCAATAATTATATAACGTCATACTACTTATAAGTCGAAATTAAGAAACTAACTGTTAAATTAGCTTCAAATTTAAGAAGAAATACATTACAAATGTCTTTTAATTAATAACATAATTTCTATTCATATTTTTTTATATTACTTTGTCTGAGTAATGCACAATGTTAATAATAACAACAATAATGCATAATGTTAGTAATAACTCATCAAGTGAATAATTTTTCTTTTTTTTAATAATTACATATAGTACTGATCGTATACGTAGGAGTTCAATGATAGTCCAAGAATCTCCTGGATTTTTTTTCTAAAATTTGCCTCTTAATAGAAAGCTCGACAATTAAATAGTTCGGAAAAATCGAGAATCATTTAAAGCGCAGCGCGCGTGAGCAAATATCCGAAGCGGCGTGAAAAAGTTGTCCAGCGGCGACAGCGCGTACCGCAACCGAGAGTAAGAAATTGTTGCATATTCACTATCTTTCCATCGTGTTTCACAGCTCTCGCTCGCGCGAGTGGGACATGAATTATTCAATAATTCCTCCTGAGATTCGCGGACGAGAAACGTGCGTTTTATTACATCATCCCGCAGAGATTGAACGCTGTAGCGCATTTTTGAGACTCTGGGGGGAAGGGAAAATAGCTGACGAAGTTCTCACTTGACAGCGGGATAAGTGGCTTCGGGAACACCCTCCCCCCTTCGCGAGTCTGCCAAGACCCCATGCTGAACCTTACCCTGGGATGGGAAAGCCGGATTCAAAGACTTTTATTTCTAGTTGGTAAAATGAATTTTACAGCAACGTAATTAAGTTGAGTTTTTCATAATAATAATCATCAACTCATACAGAGTCCCTGCACCAATATATCACCAATGTATCAGTAAAATATATATATATTTTTTTTTAGAAAATCAAGCTTAATTGTTAGAAAAAGTAATCTACACGCAAGGGCCTTAGTAACCAGACAATTTCAAAAGTAAAAATTCTAAAAATGATGAAGCCGAGAAATGTCGAACGAAAGAAAAAAAGCGTGCATGTCGCCTAAAGTAAGATTAAATCGCGAGAAGTTCAAAGACGAGGGTGCGAGAGCTTGCTCAGGTCGAAATCCATTACGCGCAGAGATCGATGCACCCAGCGCGTTCATAATATTTCCCTGATAAGAGGACAAGCAGCAGTAGCAGCAGCTCTTTAGCCGCGGTATAGCCTCCTCCCCTCTCGGGGGCTCGCCTCGGAGTCGTCTTATCTCGTCGTTTCCGGTCCAGCGATCCGGAAATGCGTAATAGAGGGAGAAAAGAAGAAGCCGGTGGCGCGCCAGCATCGCCACCACCGCCGCCGCTACTAAGCTAATTTCACTGTTCTATTTCAAAGCCTTCTCTCTCTCTTTCTCTCTCATTTTTCTCGCTCTGTTTTGTTCTCGCAGCCAGGTAAAGTCGCTCCACTAAAACTCGAGCGAACGCTCTTGCGCGTGTGAGCTCCGATTCAAAGGGTTAAAGAGACCGAATGGGGTTAGGACAAACACACGGCTCGTGTAAACGTAATAACGAGTTAATGAGCAGCCCTCGGAGCGAGTCCGTGTCACCCGTATTTCTCGCCCGTAAAACTTTGTCGCGGGACGCACTGCTTACCTGCTGCTTCTCTCGCTCTCTCTTCTGTCTTTGCGAACTGAATCACATAATAATCGACACTTCTCTCGCCTCCTCTTTCTATTTATTTTTATATCCAACGCTTCGCGCAATATCTCCCCCGTTTTTTTTTCTTTTTTAGTTAATTATGTTCAGTCGTACAAAGCACCATATACAGCTGAGATTTCATCTCCCGCGAGTATTGTCTGACAGTTTGTTTGCGACCTTGTCTCGCCGTTAGTTTCTGCTATTTTTTCCACTTGGTCATTGCTAAAGAATCGACTAGGGATGTCATTTTTTTTTTATTTAAATAATTAAAGTTAATACAGACGAAACATACAAATTCGCAGGTTAAAATTAACAATCTTATGGTACAACCGTATTACAAGTCCTTAAGCATTATAGGTCGTTTCCCATCAGATTTTCTCTGTTGGTATACAAAAATTTTGTTACCCTCACAAATACAAGTTTCAATTACACCTGGCACTGAAATTTTATTGCTCGGTGGTCTAGAAAAAATGCAAATGTGTATCTGCGCCAATGAAATCTATCATCGCGTTGTGATTTTTCCGCACAGAATATAGTGCAAGTATCAGGCCATTCGTCGTATCAGTTGTTTGTAATTAATGAATCATTACTATTGTCCTGTGTGATAGCCAAAGCGGGGAATGGTGATACTTGTCTTGAAAAACTATAATTTTCAATGAGGGTATAATTTTTATTACTGCGTTGTGTTTTGATAGTGATTCAATTAATTAATTTGGCATATTAATATTCGTTTTGATTATTATTTTCAATCCACTCTAACCTCAAAATCACTACTTGACATGATTTTTCGGCGTTCGCGGTATAAAATAATCTTCGATACTAGTGTTTAAGTTGATTATTTACCTCATGAGAGATTTCTCGCCCGACCGAAGCGAATTTCCACACCCGTGTCGAAAAATACATAAGAATGGTGAAATTAGTGTTTGTATTTTTATATTAGGATAAAATTTTCGGATTTTTGGATTCGGTAGGTGTGAAAATTAATTATTTTATGACGCATTCTTATAAAATAATGACTAGTAGTTATTTAATTGATACTAACAAATAAAAAAAGTAGAGCGTAAAGAATGTTTATATAATAATTATGTTTTTAAAAACACGCGGAATGTACATTTAAAATGTTCCTTCATCTTTTTCCACGATAAAATACTACTTATTTATAGTAATTAGAATTTTATTATAAACTCTACATAAAATCTTTTGATTTTAATGAAATGTCTCATTATTTCAGAACTATACAAATATGGAAAATAAATTGGAATATTATTCAAATTCAATAGACATATTAAATGATGATTGCTTGATGCATATCTTTCAATTTCTGCCCCTTACAAAAAGAGTAAACGTAGAAAGAGGTTTGTTTTCATTATTTTTAAATAAGCCTAACATTTATTAAATTTAGCATCTTATCGATTTTAATAAAGGGCTATTTATTTACAGTGTGTAAACGTTGGCAGAGAGTTAGCAAAGAATCTTGGTATAATCTACATACGTTTAATTTATACAGTCAGAACTGGATTTATCAAGAAAATATATGCGATAAGTTAAGAGTAGGTTTAGAACCAGCGGCTGAAGCCGTTTACGCTATACTTCAAAGAGGAGGGCGTTTTGTAAAGAATCTAGGATATTTTGGTTTTGCAGAAGCGTTTCTAGCAATGGGAGCCCAACTTGGACTTTTATGTCCAAATGTTCAAATAGTGAAACTTTCCGGCGTCTCCAGCTTAACCATCAGAAGTTTAGCTGAAAATTGTACTGAAATAAGAAAATTCTCTGTACGCGATAGCATACATCCTTGTGATGATGAATTGTCATTATTATTTTTAAACAACAGAAAACTTAGAACTTTTGCTTATATTTGCGAATCCACGACAAAAGGAGGAAAATTTTTACTTGATTTACCAGCCAACTCAATGAGAAAACTCAAAATTTTAGATACTAATATTTCATCAAAATATTTAAAAAAAGTAAGTTATTGATTCTTATAATAATTAAGCATATAATTTATTATAATTAAGTATATTTACAACAGGCGATTCAAGAACTGACAAATTTGCGGATACTCAAGTTTGACGTCTGTGAGAATTTTGATAATGAATCTATAAATGCGATTTCAAGTATTAAAAGCTTAGAAAAAATTCAAACGGGATTTCAAGTGGGTGCAATAACGTCGTTAGAACCATTGTTCGAATTAAGTAATCTTAAAGTAATAGAGTTATCTTTTTGTAGCTGCGTAAATGATGCATTCTTACTTAAGCTAAGCAAAACATGTCACGAGTTATTACAAGTCAATATCAGTTGTAAGATTTATTTATATATTTATAATACTCAATTGACTCGCTCATTATAGCACTAAATTAAATCAATTACAAAATTAAAAAATAAAACTTTTCATTCCAGATTGCACAGTATCTGTTGTAGGTGTCAGATACATTACGTCTTTACCAAAACTCGAAGAATTATGCGTTAACAATTTAAGTATTACAGATAAAGCTTTCTGCCAAATTCCAAATTTAAGAAAAATTGAGTGTTTTTTTGTCGAAACTTGACAAGTTCATTTTTCATAAAACTCGTGAAAACGTCTAAACATCTTAAAGTACTGGCTGCAGGTCAATGCCAATTAAATATATCAACAATAATAAATATTAGAACAATTATCAGAAAGCAAACTAATAATGTTAAAATATTCTTACTTGTACCACATGAATTCGTTGCAATGATAAATAATATTTGGGAATTACCGCCGTTTTTGCAAGTTATATTTATACCAAGTGTAAATGAAAAAAAAAATTATGTATAAATATTAAAATTAAAAAATGTAATAAAATTTAAAAGTTTCAACAAAAATGTACTGTTTTAATTTTCGTTTGTAACAGAATTAATATTTTAAGGCACTACAATATTAATAATGAACCCGTTGTTTAGCATGACGATTTTTGGATTGCAAATTTATTCTACTAAAATAAGTTTTAATAAATAATTAACCGAATATTTTACTCTTTTGCAGATCGAGAATGAGTACGTTAACAGAAGAGACTGCCATATCATCGTACAAAATATTAAGATCACACTCAGTTAGTAATACGAAAATTAATGAATTAAACAATGATTGTTTGCGATATGTTTTTCAGTATCTTCCTATTGTTGATAGAATAAGGCTAGAAAGAGGTTAGTTAATTATTAAAAATATACTAAAAGAAAAAAATATAATCTATAATTTTTATTTTAGTTTGTAAACGTTGGCAAGCGATAAGTTTCGAGTCATGGCAAGACTTAAAAGAATTGTATTGTTTGAACGAATATTTTGGGTTTAACAGAGATTCGTCGATGGAAAATTTAACGACCCGATCTCTAAAAAAAGTTCTCTATCGATGCGGTCAATATGTTACTTATATTGAATTTTCTGAATTTAACAAGAGATTAGGTCCTAATGTACTTAATGCAATTGCTAATTATTGCCCGAACATTCAAGAACTCTATGCAAGCAGTCTTAAAGTATCGCCTTCGACCATTCGAAATTTAGCAAATAAATGTCATAAAATTACGTGCCTTATCTTGGGAGATTGTACGGATGAATGTGATGATGAACTTGCTCTATTGTTCAAGAAAAATAAAAGACTTAAAGTATTACATGTGAATTCAAATTTTGAAATTAGTGGCAAATGTTTATCAAAATTAAATAAAGATTGTATTGAAACGATAATCTTCGAAAACTGTCCATTTATTTCATTGAAATATTTTGAAGTAAGTTTTTTAAACTTTTCTCACAAGTAGTATTACTACCTCATCAAAGATATTTGTATTAAAACAAAAAATTTTTTTAGGTCGTTCGTCATTTCACAAAATTAAAAGTATTAATGGTAGAACATTTTCATGAATGTAACAATAGAACTATTGAAGGAATAACCTCATGTTCAGAAAATCTAAAATCTTTAACTCTATCATTATGTGCCTTTGAAATCAATTCTTTACGTCAAGTGGCAAAGTTGACCAACCTTGAATGTTTGGATTTATCGTCGAATGTTTCTGTTGACGATAACGTTCTAGCCGCAGTTGGTGCAAATTGTAAACATTTGAAAAAAATCGATATAAGTTGTGAGTGAAATTTCTTTCTTTTATTTTCTACTTTTTATCACGTATAATTTGATAATGTAATTTATATTTTATACAGACTGCACCTTTGTGACGAATGAAGGCCTATCGAAGATTTCTGTTTTGCCGAGGCTCAAGTCACTCAATTTAGAAAATTTGTTTAATATTACCGATGATGTATTCAGAGGCGTAAACAACAATTTAAGAGAGTTGGATTGTAGCTATTGTTGTAATGTGGGAGACGCGGGTCTTGTAAATTTGATTGAATCTTCGGATAAATTGGAGTATTTGTTTTTAAGAAATTGTAAAAATGTCTCTAATCGGTTACTCGAAGCAGCCATAAAGTCCACAAAACAGCGAAGGAATAATATTATTTTAAAAATTTATGCAAGTAATACAAACATAAAAGTAAGTAAAGTAAACGATATTTCACCGTTTTTGCAAGTTGTACCGTTAATTGTTATAAATTATCTTAAATAAATAATGTTTTTGTATATTTCGAAAATTTTATGTACAACGTTTTTATAAATTATTTTTATGTGCAAAATAACTGGATTATAGCGCTGTAGTTTATTATTTTAATATTTTATATTAAGTTTTAAATTAAAAAAACCTGGAATAAAACAATTTATATACTGTATAAATCGATTGCAAAAGCTCAAGTGATTTAAGCCTACACGCCCTAGAATTAGTAATGTGGTCAGGACTTGCGTCGCAGCAGCGTTCGTTATCTTCTTCTTAATCGGCACTTCGTTTTTTAGTTGAGCCGGCGCAGAGAAAGACAGAAAGTCGCGAGCCCTTCTCGCGTGTCTTTTATCCCTCTTGCACACACGGGCAAGTGCAAGAAAAAAGGGCCTCGCAACTTTGCTCAGCGATGAAAGGAAGTGTCTACCCAGCAGCGCACGCTCGTGCACACACAAAGGGGACAGAGCAGAAGATGCAGTCGGTGTCGGCCCTTCTCCGGGCACGTCAGTGCGCGCGCGACCCTTACCTCTCTCTTTCTCAACAATGGGCCGCCCAAGGAATTTACTCGGCATTGTCTCGTGACGTGCCCGATCACGCTCTTTCTCTACGGGCGCTCTTTTTTCGCCGCTACCGCTGCCGCGCCTCCGCCTCCAAAGTCTTCTTCTTCTTCTTCTTCTTCTTCGTTACTCTTAGGCCTCGCGCGCCGTGCCAAAAAGCTGACTAACGGGGCCGTGCCACGAATTTACGGCAGTCCCCTATGCAGGTGTGTATCTATGAGCGCGCCTGCTTCTTGCAAGCCTGCGAGCGCTCGAAGCTCCAAGGGGATGTGTGCATGTACATGCGGCTGGCTACGAAATTTCCGAGCCTTTTGGCGACGGTTCAAGCAGGGTTTTATACAACCTGTACTACTCCATTTCTAGGCTCGCACACGCCCGGAAAGCCGGCTTCTTTTTTGCGAAGCGCGCTCTCCTCTCCTCTCCCCCCCCTCTCGACGCTTTTCCGATGACCACCGCCAATTTATCCTTGATGTAAAGGATCTTGTAATATTTCAAACGTCCTTTCGATCGGAAGCATCAAATATTGATATTATATCATCGTTTATTGGCAGAAACAGAAAAGCGTATAATAATCGAGCAATATCTCGGACATGAAGCGAGAAAAAAGCGGACCAGTAAGCAGAGCGCTCACTTAGCGGGCGCGCAAAGTCTTCGAGATTCGCGTCCATTATACACGCATACACACACACGAGCAGCTTCGTCAACGGATGGAAGGAGGCTTTCTCTCTCGAGACACAAAGAAGTCGCCCGTATATGTACATGCACGGCAAGTATCGAGTCTAGCTTATAAGCGCGGAAGAGGGAGTCTGCTGCATAAGCTTATTAAAGCTCGACCTGACTACTTTAGTCTTGCTCTACTGCAGACGCGAGGGTCTGCAGGCAAAATCGGCCTCTCGCTGTCTTTCGTCTTCTTCATCTTCTCCTTCTGCTTCTACTTCTTCTCCTTCTTCCGCGTAGAAGACACACAGGACTGGGGCGCGAGAGAGAGAGAGAGAGAGGGGGGGGGCGGGGAGAGAAGCTCGCTGCTCTCGAGAGACAATGAGGCCGCTCACGAGTGTCACCACGAGTGGAACTCTTCACTATTGCCAACTCAGGCCCTTCAAGCCGCCGCCGTTGCAGCAGGCCGAATTACAACGCGGCTCTATGTACCTCCCCTTTCCTCCCTTTTTTCTCTCTTGCATGTGTATAGGTAGCAGGAAGTTGTGACACCGCGGGAAAGAAGACGCAGTGGCTGGTACTGCTGCTGCACTGGTCGACTATATGCCAAGCCTCTGGAGCATCCTAGACCTTTTTTCCACGCATGCTATTTTTTCTACCAAAGATGTATTACTTCTGATTGACTTATTATTTACTTGAAACACTTTAATGGGTAAGTAATTTAAGTGTTCCAAATGAAAATTGATCGAGCTTTAGCATAAACTATCAAATATTAAATATTTTTATTCAGATCAAATTACGAATTTTGTCAACATCGTGAATGCATCTGTCCTACTTTCAGGGTTTGTCTCTAACCAATCTAAGAAGCACGATTAATGAAATATCAATTTTTAAATCACTTATGGATGTGGTTATTTAAAAGTCATAGATTTCAAATAATTGAAGGTAATCATATTAGAGAAATGACGTCGGAATGCAATTAAATGCAGTACTATGACGTCGACAAAGTTCAATAATTTATTTATTCATAGTTAGTTATCTATAACTTATCGGTGCACTTAATTTCGCGTCAAAGGGTCTCCATTTCGTATCCAATGATTGAGTCTAACTAACACGACGTATGACGTTAAGATGCAGCTTATAAAAATGTTATAAGGAAAGCCGCGTTCAAAAAAATTCAATAGCCAAATCTCAAAGAGATATCGTCGCGTAACTCCTAAAAAGTTGGCGCATAAACGCACTCTTTTAAACTTTTAAAAAGTCGAACGCCCTAGACTACAAATAGGTTCCCTCCTCCTTGACTCGATCCGCGAGAGCGAAAAAAGGGAAGTACGAAGGCACTCGCTCTCCCTCTCGTCACCGAAGTATAAGAAAAGCGAAGACCGATAGACAAAAACGAAAGTTAAGCTAGAATAAAGAGAGAAAGGGTAAGATCTTGGGAAAATTCGCATAGTTGGTGCGAAGTTTGTCTTCCTTTGCTCGCATTTTCTTCCCTTTATTACACATTCGATCCTCTCCCTATAGTTCGACTACTCGGACGTGATATTGCCTATTGCTTCGCTGACTTCTTGAGAGAAAGAAGAAGAGGAAAAGAGATACCCCTTTCTTTCACAACTTTTCAAAAATGAATATTTTAATTAGAATTTAGCCTTTATTATTATTATTATCCCTGGTAGAAATCAAACCATTTTAAATGTTTAGAAAACTAATTTTTGGGAAGTCTTAATACGATAAAAATTTTGTATTAAAAATTCCCATATAAGTCTTTATATTTGGCCAAATAAAATATAAATCATTAT
>UCOL01004848.1:0-13282 GCA_900474335.1 Ormyrus nitidulus
CAATATAAGTTTCATGATCCTTAAGTTTGTTTCATCTGCACGCTGGCGCGACGATCATTAACGATGCAAATTCTCAGATCAATATCATCGTTTCAAAAATAAATCATTTTGAAAAGGTAAACGAATTCAACTATTAAAATTTATAGTTATCCAATTGATAAGAAAGTATTATACTCGTAAAATCAATCAATCGTACTAAATAAAAATGGCTTTCAAGATTGAAATCAGAAAATTTAGAATTCAGCACTAGAATTTTCGTCTGCCAAATATCCAATAACCATCAAAAATCTTTATTACTTAATCCGAACCAAATCAATTTTGGCGCCATAAATTTTTAAGTCAAGCAATATTCAACGCGATTCGTTGAAACGATCAAACACTTTGGACGAAAGTAGCCAAATCCTCCTCCCGCCTATTCTTTGAAATAATAAGCGATCCATTTGAAACCTCCAGCGGCACTGCGGCCATTAAAGGCTTAATCATTCCTTCCCACTATTAGTATGATACTTTTCGAGTCGAAAGACACCAGCCGGAGAGAGGAACCCCCAAGAGCGAGGAAACGAGGAAGAACCCGGAGGGTATACGGCGATTTTCGAGGAAAATTAAGCTTTAGTCGTGTCGATGTTCCACCGCGGGATCGTTATAGAGGGCGCTCGAGGAGGGCCGTCGCGCCCCCTCCTCCCCCCCAACACTGCAGCAGCGGGAGACTAACGAGCGACAGAAGAATGGCTAATTGAATCTCCGGCTCTCGTAACGGATCTCTCTCTCTCTTCCTCGACTCGTCCCAATGGGAACACCCTTTCTCATTTGGCGGCGTATATTCTGGGCTTTTTATTGCGCCGTAGAAGGCCCCCCTATTATCGGGCTTTAAATCGGATTCCGATATTGAATAACCGCGGGATGACCGATTGTTATGCCTGGATTTCATGACTCGCGCCGGCCGATGATATGCTCCCCGACGATCATAGCGCTTGTTTTCGGCCTGATTTGATCGAGTGGGCCGCGCCGTTTTTCCTTGCGCTTTGTTCCGCGGAAGAACGCTGGCTGCAGTTTTGACAGCCGTAATCGAGAGCTTCATGACATTGTTTCGGCGGCGGGGACATTGAGGCGCGCGCTTTAATTTGGGAATTGCATGTGACGCACACACCGTTGCGCGACTAATCATCGGATGGGAGTATGGAAGAGTACCTACTCGAGTGCGATTGACTGTTACGAACAAACATGCATCGACATTTCCACTAGTCGGGGTTTGATAATCTTTTAATCCTCGCGCGTTTGCAAAAAGCTTCTATTTTTATTTCGAATTTGTCGCTTGTTTCAGTCAAAGGGCTTTAGCGATAAAATGCTTTTAGGCGTTTTTGCCGAATGAAAAGATATATATACACTTTTTTAAATATTTTATGAAATTTACGGTGTGTCCATCCTCGATCGTCGAGTAATCTCCTCCAAGTTGTCGAGAGCGTCTCCCCCGAAAAAATTCAATTTCCGATCATAACGTCCCATAAATAACATCCCTAACGCGTGTTTATAAAAAAACAAGCCGGTTGCTTCTCAGTCACGCAGCCTGATTAAACAAGCCGCTCCCGGGACAATGGAATCAACGAACAGGCATGGAAACGGTGAGAGGAGCCGATATGACGAGAGGCTCTCTCTCTCTCGCCTGTCGGTATCGCGAAATCAAATACACAGAAGTCTCGGGCCTCGAGGCGAATGCATATTTCACGGAGACCGACATCTTTCACTGGGTCGCGCGCGGCGCCGGCAGTGTATCACTGTTAACTTGGGCCGGCCGAGTTAGTCCGCACGTCGGAGAATCGGCCGCCGATATATCAAGGGAGCCGTGGCGTGGCGCCGGCAGCGGCACCCCCGTGATTTCGAATTCCAGTTTCCCACGCACGCGTACACCATCGAGAGAGAGAGAGAGAGGATCACGGCGCCGATGGAAGCTCGATCGTGCGCGAGCGATTCGACGAATACTTAACGCACGCTGGATTGCTCCGAGCCCTCGATTCCAAGGAGTAATTCATGGATTAGCTTCGTATCGGTGACCGTACTGCCAGCGAGAGATCCGACTGATTTCGGATTGATATCCGGGCCGGGGGTATTTGCCTCCTGGCTTGCAAGGGATACCGGTCGATGTCGAACCCTACGGATTATTATCAGCATATAAAAACGCTTGTGATAACTGTGAAGTATAATTTTTAGAGAATCATCATTTAATTATTTGAGTTCTGTAGTTTCTAATATTTTTATCCATAAAATACACTGCAGGCGAGTATATAAAACGTAATTCTCGTCCGGGAATTAGAAATAATGTACAAAAGCTTTCCAAGTTCACAAATACATCTGTTACGGGCGAGCAGATTTAAATTAACAAAGACCGGGCAAAAGGAGTGAAAAAATAAGGGCACGAACGGGATTTGAACCTGGGTCCCCGTAATTACGAAACGCGTGAGCTCGTAACGTCCACGGTGCAGCTCGAACGGATACGAGCGGTCCTCTACGATACGGATCTCCCTGCACCGCGGTCATCTTTCGCGCGCGGACGATGTCATCCGTGACACACCAAATTAAAATACATTCCTAAGATTTTCCGGGAATTCAAGAGCAACTTTAATTTTAAATGTAAGCTAATTAGAGAGCACTTTTCATGAAACGGAACAAAACAAAAAAATATGACTTAAAAAACGCACGTAAAACGCCGTGGAACGAAAACTGTACGGTCTCTAAAGCCCGTGATAAAGGAATAGGTAATTTCCCGCCTACTGCACATTCCGCGTACAGCGCTTGTCCATTCGCGTGCTCTTCTCTCTCTCTCTCTCTCTCTCTCTCTCTCTCTTCCTCTCGCGCATAACCAAGCAAGAGAAATTAAATTCCGCCCAAAACAATGTTTTGAAATTCACTTTTCACCGCAATCTCCCCACCATTTTTTGCAGTCCCGAGCAGCTCTTGTCTCCTCGGTCCGCTGTCTTTTGTCTCTCTCTCGCGACTCTTTCCCGCACTCGCGACTTCCATACATATGCATTTTCAGCGGTGTCGAGAGTAGCTCGTCCTCTCCAAAGGGGGCTGCCAGTTGCTTTGCGTCTGCTCTTTTTATTTTAACTCGCGGGCCCTCCTATTTGTCGTTTGTGATTTTACGCGGATTTTTTACGCGAGATAAAAGCCGTCCATACAGCGTCCCTTTTTACGCCTCTAATTCGAGGAGGCCTTTTTGGCCGCGGCTCTCTCCGTTTCGAATGATCTTCATAAAGCGAGCGCAAGAGTCGAGATTTACGACTGCGAAATTTAGGACTCGCGTCTAGGGCTGGACTTTTTGTTAACGAGAGTTGAGTGATTGGCTGGACGGAACGCAGCGTTATTTTTTCCTCGTGTTAAAGAGGCTGCTTGCGGTACGTATGTGTTTTTTTTCAGTTTTAATGTTATACGCTTCTTTATTAATTAATTTAATTAATTGCTGAAATCTAGGTTACTGATATTGATGATAAATTAAACTGTGGGTTCTCTTGTTTTTTTCAAAGCAAGCATTCAAAGTATTGATCAAATTGTAATAAATGCGTGTAATTAGCTCAAAATGTCGTTGAAAGCTTTTTAACTTTTTTTTCTTCAATGATATCATTTAGAAGTATGCGCAATTGAAAATTTATTAATATAATTAAAAAATTTCAATAAAATTAAATTATTTTTAATAAAATTAAAAAATGTCAGTATAACGTAATTTATCATTTCAAGGAATACTAAACTAAACCAAATAGGATGGTAATCAAATTATTTCGTAAACTACTTATTGCCTGCTATCGATGGAAGCGCGGAAAGTTGCAAATAGTTTGCACGTTCAGCATTTAGCTTCGAAATGAACGAAAACAATATGATGTTCTTACCAAGCATGAAAAGTTTATCTTGTATACAGACTCGTATAAAGCAAGGCGATACATAATTCAACAGCGAGCCAGGTGGCAACTATAGTGAAACGAACAAGCTAGTAAATTGACGTTTCCTTTTTTTATTCCACTGTCCATATACGATCCCACATTAATTTTCAAGCACACCGCGACTATAAAAGCACATTTATTTGCGGAGAACAAAATAAGAACATTTTTATCAGCTCTCGGACAATTGTTTTAAATTTGCTCTCAAAATTGAAAAAATGTTTTATCGATACCCTCGCAGCACGCATGCCTAGTTTATAATTAAACTCGATTCCTTTAAAAGCCCTGGTATTCCTCGCACAAATTTAGCACGCCTCCGACCTCTCATTACCCTTTCAACGACGTCAAAGTGCGCACTCGACTCGACGAAATAATATTAAAGGCGATAGGATCGCCTCAGAAATCACGGAGCCCCTAAAATCGCCAGCCTCCCGAAAAAAAACAGCTCGGCAAAAAAGCCGACGACATCCACGATTCTCGGGGGCGTTTACGAGCCCCGACGCAAAAGCTCGCGAAAGCTCGTGCGTCGAGTGACGCGTGGCGCGGAGAAAAGTTCGCGTGGCCGACGTCACCTCGTTACCTCACCCCCTCCCCCGGAGGGCGAGCTTACGACGACTTCATTGTGCACGCGATTTTTCTTCTGCGTCCTTTTCGCGCCTCTTGGCCGGGGAGCGAGAAGTCCCTGCGTTATTACGGCTTAAACGGCCGGCGTTTTAACTTTTCAGCGCCCGCTCCTGCCTTCGCCCTCTCCTCGCGAGCTTAATATATCGTGCGTATTAAAAGATAAAGTCGCCTGAATCCTTTATTTCTCTTTTAAAGTTTCCGTTTTCCCTCGAGACTATTCCGAGAGAATTTTTTGTGGGCGCTTGCGCGAGTGCTTTTCTTTATTATCATTTGTTTAGCTATTTATTTTTGACGGATAAACATAGTCAAGGGCTGCTGGTTTAAAAAGTTGAAATTTACAACAGCGGCTTTGGGAAATATTTGTTGCTGCTTTTCAATGAATTAAAAATATTAGTTGCTACAATAAATATCAACAACAAATTATTTATTCAAGACGAAAATTATATTTAATTTATGAAGTTTAAGTTATTAACATCGCGGTGCTAAGTAATTATTTATTAGCTTTGAATCAAGTACTTTACTCAAATATTAATGTTTGTATAAACTATGCAATTTTGGTTTAATTACATTAATGAATTTTCAAACTCAAATTCTGAGCGAGTTCTAAAATACTAGTAAAAGAAAATATTAAAGTCAAGTGCAGAAATACAATCCATACAATAGATTATTTCCGTAACAATTTTACCCTGTAGCACTAAATTATCATACTATAAAAAGATCAATATTCTAAGAAAGAAATAAAATACTTAATGCGTTATCAATATCGCAAAATAAATCTGTGTCTGTCACATTTACTTATTGTGACACTTTTATAGTAACAAAAGTCTTAAGAAAATTACATTTGCATAAAAGAAATTCGTATATTAATCAGAAGAATTTTGAAAAAAAAAGAACAGCGAAATAAATATAGAAACATGCGTGCCAGTACTTTTCATCAGATTGTAAATTTTACGCGGAATAAAGAAACAAGCAAGCTCAGTACGAGGCATTATAAGAAGGCTCTTTCGTTTGCTGCAAAGAAACGATAACGAACGACGCGAACAATGATCAAAAGAGTCAAGCCAAAGGCAGGAAATATAGTAAAGGAGAAAACGCAAATTTAAAAAGGAAATGTATAGAGGAGTGAAAAAGAAAAAAAATGTAAAAAATAATGCATAGAACAAAGGGGAAAGAACTAAAAGAGGAGAAAGGGAGAGAAAGAATTTGATTTTTCTCCCTTTTGGTTGCTCAATTTATGGTCAAGTAAAAACGACTTTTATTTAATACAGCCAACGTATTAAGTCTGACGTCCCGCAAATCGGGACCAAATTGAAAAATTCTTTCGAAAACTAACTGCAATTCATCGAAAATGCATCAGATATGAAATTCTTACTTTCAAAAAGAGCCAATCCACTCGTTCTTGTACGCCACAGTGACGTCACGCGCCGCCATTCTTCCAGAAACGAAAGCAAATATTTTTATTCGAAAGCCAGCTCGCAGCAATAAATAAACTTGACGCCAAAGCAGCGCGAGCTCCCCCGTCAGCTCGTAAATTTAAAATTCAAATGCAGCTCTCTCCTTAAAAAGGAAGTGCTCGCGGGAGGAGGCTGTGCAGCGACGGCGAAAAAAATCAAAGTGTCAGGCCGGGAGTCGTAGGCCGGGAGGCGCGCGCGAGCGCAAAGGTGATTACGTCATCACGCGCCTCTCGGCGCAAGACACGGAACGGCATCAGGAGCCGCAAAGAGCGCAGCAGCCAGGGCCAGGGAGCTCGTAAAGCAAAAAACGTCGAGTCTACGCGCCGCGGCTGCAAAGAAATCTCGCCTATATCTCTATGTACATGCGGCCGCCACGTAGCTTTATATATAACTGAGAGCACGAGGTTTTTACGGTCGCCACTAAACCTTTTCTTTACACCGCGGCGCGTTGCGCGCTTCTTCATCTTTTAGCCCTCTCCTCTCTTTCTCTCTCTCTCTCTCTGTCTCTCTTCTTTTTTCGCCTCTCACGCTCCGCTGAATTTTGCTAGGAAAAGCAGATCTTTGCCGCGGCGGCTTCGTCATCGGCGTCGACGTGCGCGGTATATCGAGCATGGATTCGCGAGAGCGGCCGGATAGGATTTCGACTATCTTCTTTTTTCAGCGAGCTCAACGACTTATAACTTGATTTCGCGAAATAAAAGCGCCGGAGCGGGAGTAGAATGAAATTCAGACGATTTTCAAGAGAGGGAGCCTTACTGCGTTTATAGAATACGATTAATCTCTTATGCAAGCGTTATAACCTAATTCTCAATTTTGTAAAGAGATAAAAAAAAAAAAATTTCATAAACCGAAACTTTTATTATTCATAAGTCGTAAAAAATTCGTAAAGCTAAACTAAATTTATTAAAAATGTAACAAGAAAAAAAAAATATGTCGGAATAGAAAAAATAACGTTTGCAGTAAACATCCGAGGCTTCCACTTTAATTTTCATAAATCATGTTCTCCGAATTCAAAGAGCAACGTCCCTGAATTTCGTTCCACGTGCTCATAATTCGCCCGGCACGCGGCAAAGAATATTATTTACACCTCCGAAAAAGCGAAATGAAAAAACAGTCAGAAGAAAATTGCCCTCCGCTCGTTCACTTCGCGAGGGAAAGAAGCAGCCGCAAAGGCGCAAAAACAAAGAGCCTCGGCGGAAAGAAGGCCGCGCCGCGCTTGTATAATTGAAAAGTTTAACAAACACGCGAGCGCCCCCGCTCCTTGCGTTAAACTTAGCGAAAACAAGCTCTATATAAAGCGAGTTTATGAATAATGCATGCGCGTTCGAAGCTCAAGAAACTCGCGCCGGCGGTGTTCCTCCGTCGCCTCTCTCACGCATGACGGGCGCCGTCTTATTCGGCCCGGGCTGCATCGTGCCGCGGGTGTGTGGGTGAACAGGGGAACGAAGAAACCGCTGCTGCACGTGCGAGATGCGGATTATTGGCTTCTTGTTTAAGAGCGAGTCGCGACGGGAGACGGATAAATAATTCGCGAGTGATCCGACGGGGAGCAGTGAAGTAAAAAATTCTTGTTGCTGGGAGGCTGGGAAGGGTTTGCGGCAAACAACCGTGTTTGCGGGACTTGTTTGTTAGTTAGTTATACTAACTAATTGTTTAGATTTTATAAGGTGATATAGTTATTTAAGGACGTTTGTCAGAATCTGCTTGCGGGGCGAGGTAAGGCTCTCTCTTCGAACGGGTCTGTCCGCTCAGACCCGCACCTCTTCCCGTAGCCTACAAGCTCGACGATTTGTTTACGTTTTCGCTTGTTTTCTTATAAATAAACGGTCAAAATCAACTGGCTTCTTCTGAGACAATCTAGAAACTTTAATCTATCAATTTTTTTAGCATAAAAAACAATCTATTAAATTTTTTGAAAGATCGTAGATTTTTGAAATTCCTACAGACAAACGTCCTTAATAGACATTTTGATACCGTATTGGAAGAATAAGGATAAGCATTGATAGTAATGGAAAGTAGAACAGAATCTACAATGCTGGATTGATCTGTAAGAATTATAGGGTTATTATAAGCGTGCTTTATAACAGTAAAACAGTACGATTATGGACGCTTCAAAGTTTCCGATAAAATCATTTTAGTCAGTTATAAACAATAGATAAAAATAAGAAAGTTAAAATAAATTTTCCTTACTTTTTTTGTATATATACTTGCAAATATATACAGTAGAAGTATTTTCATCGCCAGTTTACACATTTAGAGTCGCTGGGTACATTGGATTTTTTTCATTTATAACCCTTTTTACATAAATAAAAAATAGGTTTATTGATTACCGTGTGCCTATGTAAATAATAACACTATTCTCTGGTTAATATTATGTTATCATTGTCCAGTTCATTAACTTCACATTATTTATAATAATTAGCCCTGATTTGTGTCCTATATTAATCGAAAATCAATGAAGTAGAAAATTTGCTCTCAAAAGAGAACTAGCGAATTTTAGAAAATTCCAAAGATGATAAAAGCGCAATTCAAGTGTATGATTCTTTAAATACTACCCCCAGAAATTGCATCACTGTGTAAACTAAGTGTAAAGTCTAGCTTGCGGATGACGATTGGCTCTCTCTCCCTCTCTCCCTCTCTCTCTCTCTCTCGCTCTCTCTTGGCGAGGCAGTGGATTATTAAGTAGCTTTGAGGTCGAACCGCCTGCGGGCCAAATGCGAAGCATGGCTTTTATTTTCCCTTCTATGCCCTCCTTCCAATGCATTCTCCATCCACTCTTCTAGTCTTTCACCGACTTTCTCCTCGCAATCCCGATCGCCTTTACCCCCAGCCTCGTACGTGTATGTGTGTATGTGAGAGAAAGTACAGGCTAAGAAAAAGGTCAAACTTGACCGGCTTATTCGTCCTCTTCCATTTGCCCGATGCCGCCTTTGCCTTTACTCCGAGGAGAGAGTCTAGGCTTTAACTTTGATTTGGCCTCTCTCTTCTCAATTTCCCGCTGTTTCTCCTCCTTCCTTTCCAGACGCTTATCCGATTTCCCTCCACTGCGCCAGAGCGGGAGGGGAGAGGGCAGAGTAAGTCGACGCGGCAAAGGACGAGCATTTATTGAGATTAAGCTTTTTATGCACGTTGCCGGGGAAAATTGCTACCGGGGCGTGAGAAAATCGCGCTTGTCCAGCGATTTTTCTTCCCGTCGCGGTGCATATAATGAAACGCGATATCTGCACCGTCGGAGAACCGCAAAGCGCGCTTTATCGTCGTTCTTGTTTTTCAGGCGGCATATGCTTTGTGAGCTGAAATCGGAGACTTTCTACGTTTACGAATTACTCACTGGGATCAATGAAATTCACTTCTTATCGAGACTTCTATTTTCTTCAATTTTTGCGACCCCAAAATTACTAAGCAATCTTTAACACATCAAACTTCAATTAATCCCTCCTCGAACAACCCTTGGCCCAAAAGTCCACCCCCGCAGTAATGTATCACCGGTCTCGAAAAAAAGTTAACTCCTTCGTTCCTCCGCTCGAAATCTCGCCGCCCGACGGAAGAAAAATCTCGTCTTACGTATCGGCGGCGGAGGAGGGAGGGGGGGAGACTAATCTGCGGCGTGCATTAGCGTGATACGTTCTATCTTTGGAAGCGGAGGGAGCTTAGAATCGCGGCCTCGCTGCGCTCGCTCGCGGTAAGCCCTCCCTTTTCTCCATTCGCCCGAGGGATCCGTTTGTTCGGACGCTCGCTGCAATCGGACTGCTCGTCCTCTTGTCCTCGGATTTTTCTTTTTGCCCCTTTATCAATTTCAGCGATCCACGTAGTTGCCCGGTTGCCTTTCCTTTACCCCAAATGCTTTCTACGTATGTGGATTTTGTACCTCTAGTATCCGGGATTTACATGGAACGACTAATTTTATAATATGTGTACTTATTCGAGAAGACAGGAAATCGTCGAAGGAAAATCGTTCATTGTACAGGATGAATTGTTGGTGTAAAACAAGATAATGGAAAAGTATAAGAAAACAGTGTTGAGGAAAAGAAGTACTGTTATTTCTCCAATATCAAACTGGAACCATTAGTTTTATTTACTTCTAATTACACAGATTGTTTAAGAATCAGGCGCGATTCCCGCGCCGGCCATTATTTCCAACATAAATGAAATCAAAACAGCGTTAGACACTGCACAGGCTTGGGGAAAGCGCGCAAGTAAACCGTATCATCGGCAATTTATTTTCGCGCAGTTGGCGCTTCTCCCGCTCCCCGCTCTCCTTCCATTTGTTCCGCTCTCCCGTATCCAATTACAGCAGCAGGTGTAGAAACGCGCTCCTCCGCCTCTGCTCCGCTCTTCCTTCTCCAGCTGCAGCCACACACCCACTCTACGTAGAATATCGCATCGACGTCGAGTATCGAAATTGGTTATAAGCCCCCGTCCCCCAGCCGGCTTAGATTGGCTTTAATCGCGCTTTATATTCAATTACGCGCCAAAGGACGTCTGGACACAGTACACGACGAATCGATGCGCTTTCGCCTCTCTCTCTTCACTTCGGCGGCGAAACAAATGCCGTGTCGATGAATAACGATCGCCCGAGCCGTGATTCATGGACGGGATCGCGTGTTTTCTTTCTTTGCTTCGCTGTGCTCTTTCCGGAGCTTTTTCCGGGGGGACTTTACTTTAATTTAAGGAGAGGCACGGGAGCCGCACTGAAAAATGAAACTTTTTATCTGATCGTTCAATTTCGTGCCAACTTTGCCGGGCCAACTTTTCTCTCTGCTGCCTGTTATGCGATAAAACTCGTAACTCTTCGAGGGAAAAAAAATATAACAATATGTATATATGCATGCAGACACCCTTCAAATGAGCTCTCGGCAAAATTAATTTCTCTTCGGAGAATAATGAAACGGGCGATTGACCAACGGCGAGCAGTGCAGTTTAATTAATTAAAAGTGAATTCTTGGGGGAAACGCACGTTTAGTAGAGATTTTCTTTTCACATGAACGAAAAGTTTCTCTCGCTACGAGTTGGAAGCTACTAATTAATAAGCTCGCAGAATATATGACGGGAAATGTTGTTTGAAAACCCCGCTCTCGTCTCTAATTAGGAAAAAACGAAAATTCGGATAATTTATTCAGGAAAGTCAAAGTTCTTAATTTTTAAAGTGAAATAAAGAGGAGAGAGAGAGAGAGGAGAGAAGCGAAGCGTCTTTTAAGCGATGAATTAGCCCTGGAGTGCTACAGCGAATAACCCCCCCGACGGTTGAGTATATGTCTGACTGTTCGCAGCGCGCACTACTTAAACTTATAACAAGTTTCTGACTACTTTCCTTAACAAGTGGCGAAGACACAAGCATCGCTCTTGTCATTATTCCGTGCGACGCTAAATGCCGGGCTGTTAACTTCTAATAGTCATTACTTAGATGACGCACAAGTTTCTTGCGTTTCTTGTTTACTCGGCGTTGCAAAAAGCTCAGACTGTTTGAAAGAAATTCAAAACCTCGCTTACTTCAAATGCATAGCTAAATTGGAAAAAGAAATTGCACCTCGTAACAGGTACGCGATAACGTCTTTAAAGAAGCCAGTACCTTTTCAGGTTAATTAGAGAAAGTACCCGCGCTTAATAAAACGAAGCAATATCATTGCCATGAAATCTTGGAGCCACTCAATCCAGCCGGTTTCTCTTCATCGCCTCGCAGCTCGTCATCGGCCCTGATCTTCGCACGCACAGCATTATCAAGACTGGCCAGCGCAAAATGAAGGTATCGAGGACCTAACAAGCACGAGGCAGGCATCAAGCAAAACGACCGAGAAAGTCTTTCTTCTCCCCCTCTGAACGAGGCGCAAAAAAAACCGAGAGGAGCGAAAGAGCGAAAAACCAACAAGCCGTGTAGGCTCGGCCGTGTCGGGGATTAATCCATCGTCCGGCGGCGTCATTTTCTAAATTACCTCTTGCCTCCGCAGAGCGGGAGAAGAAGTGCGTGGAGAATGAGTTTTCCTCGCTTGGCGAGACAAGCGCAAAAAAAGCAGGCGAGAAATGCGGTAAGAAATCCCCGGCAAGGCGATGAGGATGATGCGTATACGTCAGAGATAAAAAAAAAAGAGGGAAATGGAATGGGAATTCAAATTAACTGGTTATCCGCAGTGGCGGCTGCTGTAATGATCTTTTTATCCCCGAGATCAAAGGTGAAATCACTCCTACCTTGAATTTCTGTAATAAAAAAGGATGATAAGCTGCTCGTAATGTTGAAGCGAATTTTCATATTTCCTTACTATTATACTTTTTTATGGAAATTAAAAATAGGAAATAGAACTTTTGCAAGTCGGTGCTTGAGAATATTCTGCTTCTTCCGAGTACACTTTTCGTGTACCCCAAATAACAAGTGGAAAAAAACTCCAACGAATGAAATGTAAAAAAATAAAAAGCAATTGCAGTGCATGTAAAAATAACAAGCATGATGCGATACAGAAAATTGTACAGCTGCCCGTGTAATAACAGTTCGAAAATGTAAAAGAGACGAGGAAAAAATAAAATTGAGTACCGAGAGAAGAATAGAGGCAGAAAGGAAGATGTTTGAAAAACAGACAAAGGGAGAAAAGGATTGACGGAAAACAAGGGGGTACGATGGAGCGAAAATATTTACATATGACAGAAACATCGAGAAAATAGAAAATGAAACAGAAACAAATAAAGAAATAAGGAAGGCAGCGAGAGAGAGAGAGAGAGAGAGAGAGAGAGGAGCCTGGCCAATGTCGTATCGACAAAGACGAGAGCCCCTTTCTTCGCCCGAAGAATGCCCGGACCGTTAGAGCGCCTCGATAACACGTGGAGCAATGCGGAAAATACGATCTCTCTCGTCTCCTCCCTCGCTATTTTCCCACGAGCCCCCCCCCTCCCCCTCTCCCAGTATATACGCGAGAAGCGCACGGAGGAAAGTACGCCTAGCCTTGCCGGGCTTTTTGTCCTTACGTAGGCCTTTCTTTGCTATCGCTTTTTGCTTAGCCCCGCAAAACTCGGACGACTTGGCCTAATTTCGTCCGCTACGTGTCCTCCCCGTGTCTGCGTTTACGGCAGTCGCGATAAGGAAACACAAGCATTTTGCGCGCATGACAGCGGCCGATGTTTCTCTCGCTTTAGCAATGATGGATCGTAAGCGGCGCTCTCCGCTTGGAGATCGATTGGCATTTTTTGCGAATTTCTCCAGAACTATGATGGGGGCTCGGGGCTGCTTTTAAATCGCGTGGATTTTTGTGAATGTTGAACACGCACTTCACCCCCCCCCCCTCCGTTTTATTA
>UCOL01004849.1:0-13286 GCA_900474335.1 Ormyrus nitidulus
GGTCAGCTTAGCCTTGAGGGGGTAGGGTGTGGGTCAACCTTTCAGCTTGAAAGATTTTTACAACTTGTGATATTTATATATCTAATTGTAGATATGTAAATAAGAATTAAAAAGACTATATACATTATTATTTAATCTATAATCTTATAATAATACAGTAAATTAGCTTAATTTCTATTATAATCGATGATTTATAATCAATAGAAAACGAATTCTGCGACAAATTAAAATGTAAACAGTATTAAAATATAAACAGTATTGGTATTAGTCTTTATTTATATTTATATATATATATATATTTTAGTCACTTATTTTTATTAGTCTTTCACTTATTTTTGGCGTTTTTTATTTGAAATGTTTATTACAAAATGTTCAGTACAAATCTTAAAATTTCTTTGGCAAGCGGGGCCCTCTTGTATCTCGGGGCCCTGGGTCCAGGCCCGGTAGGCCCGCCCTTAAAGACGGCACTGTCTGTAATACACATGGCGTTCTCTATATAAAAAGGTATAACTTAATTCATAAATACTTTTGACTTGCCAAAGAATTCAGCGACTCCTTTATTTCACTGTATTTTTATATGATATTTAAGTGTTGCACAAAGGGTCGACAGCTTTTTCTCATTTTAAGCTGCTTATATTGCCAAAATCTTGCACAATTGAAAAATCTTCGCAGGACTTCGTTTACAATTTAACGGTCTAACAGTTATGTAGCCCCGCGGCCAACCATCTAAATATTAACCACAACAGAAACCGATTAACTTAGGAGATTGCCTGCAAGACCGCAATGCCTACCGACTCTTCCTGCTCCGTCGACTCCCGACGGTCGATAATGAAGCATTATTAAAACGAATTGCCAATTTTAAAGTAAACGTATAAACTAATTGAAATGCCGCGATTAACTCGTTTATTTGCTCGGGAATTGACAGTTTTAATCAGCCTCGTTAAGATGATATTACCCGACGAAGCGATTGAAACGAGCGAAATTTATGTATTCTAATTTTCTGCGTGCAAACAGTGGATATCATTCGCAGTTTCATGGGGACGTTTACGTTTAAAATAAACTTTAAAAATGCGATTGTTCGCGTAAGGGAGTTTTGCTTATTTTTCAATTGATTACGCTGAGAAAAACAACAAAGGAAATTACTATGTTTTGTGGTAACCGAGGGACAGACTGTTTTAAAAATTACTACATTAAATAGTAATTTTTTCTATTATTATTGTAAAAATTGGCCGTAATTTGAGTCTGTCCCTCGGTTACTACAAAACAATAGTCATTTTCCTTTGATGTTTTCCTCAATATATCTTGAACATTTTAGAATTTAGATTTTTGCTCGCGTAAAGTTCGGTTCAGAAGCAATTGTAAGATTCAAGTATCTCATAAGCAATTGCAGGATACAAGTATCTTACGAGTTTTATTTGATGCAAAATTTCGTCATAAAATTATGCCGCGCGCATAAGATTGTCTACGTTGCATATTACGTTTTGTGTTTTATATAGGTAATAAAATTTTGCCGTTATATTGAAAGCCGTAAATTACCTGACATTATCAATTTATAAATTAATATATATGGTGCAATAAAAACTGGGGCGTTTTTACGTTTTTTAAATGAAAAACCGCAAATATTGCGGTTCAAAGTAAACCATGATTAACAAAATAAACCGCTCTTGTATAATTATAAATTAATGTATTCACTTTCCTTTGCTTGATGTGTTTCATTATCTGTACAAATTTAATTACATTTGCACTGATTAAAATTGTTCAATAATATCAGTAAATATTTATAGAAATACTTAATTTAGGAAATCAGTTTGTGCACAAAATATGGATTACAGTATTTTAGCTTTTTAAGAAAAACTAATATTTCATGGAATATAATGAATATTCTTCCAAAGTGCATACCTTTGGCTCTTAAAAAATGTCGACTATGAAGGCAAGAAATTAAAATGTTTTAACGAGAGATTCTCTTAAATTATAATTGTTAATTAAAATGTATTTTACGTTGATAAGTTTAGCATTCTTAACTTTTTAATGAAAAAATATTTTTAGTTTAAAGTACATACTTGTCGAGAAACGACTTAAGCGATATCACATAATGACTTAAGTAAATGGCTTGATAGTAAAACTACATTTTCTACACTCTTATATTTTGCAGAAAAACGTAAGTACGTACGTAACAAGTACATATTTTGTATACTACTCTAGTTAGAGTAATTATTTTTGTATAAAATTTTTTAAGAAGCAAATTATTCTTTGGCAATTTCGTTTTACGTTAACAGTAAATATATCAATCAGAGAAAGCAAACGGTTCGAAATTCTTGTGAGTATTTAAATTATAATAGAATTAGTAGTATTTTTTGTATTACTTTAAAAATCAAAGCTGCTGTTAAGAAATGTATATTTTGTTACTTGAAATTAGTTTCTTTTCATGAGGTATTTGACTGCATCGATTTTCAGTCACTTATTAATTGAATTGTTTCATCTATTTTTAGCTAAGTGTATCAAACATTAAATTTTGATTTGTAATAAAATTGTTAAAATGTCATCTGTCATATGCATTGATCAACATTTTACTTTAGAGAAGTGGTTTTAACTAATATGTATTGCAGGAAATGTCTAAAAAAAATTATTTTTTTTTTAAATATCCGATGTAGATCTCACGGCAAAAATAAAATTTTGATATTGTGAAAATATTTATGAATGCTATAAAAATAAAGAGTTAAAGAAATTTTTTGTAAATCTGGTACTTGACATTCTTGCTCATAAATCCACAGAAAAAAATCGCAGTAAATGTTAAAAAAAAAATAGCTTAAAAACATCAACTAAAATTTTTATAATTGAGTATTAGAATTAAAGTCTTTTTCAAACAATGCATCCTTTAGTTTTATTAAAAAAAGTATTCACGTTTATAAATTTATTTACACTATTTACATAAATCTATAAAACTAAATTAATTTCGTATATTTTAAACAATTTAAAAGTTTTTCCAAGATCAATAGCGTACTGATAGGAGAATTGTTAGTATTTCTTTTTTACAGTAACGGCCGTTGCCATAGCATAAAATGAATGGGCAATCGTTACCTGAGAAAACGTAACTGGGGAAAAGCAAACATCAGCGCGTTTAAAAAACTGAGCATGGCTCTTCAATAGACTCATAAATAAAAAAATATTCTCTCTGACAGCCGCCCGGTTTTTATTTAAAAAACATCCAGTAATAGCGAACGCTTGCACAGTGCGTTCGAAAAATGAATTATTAAATTTCTTGTGTAAATAATAAAATGTCGACATATCGACGCATAGACAATAAATATTTGCCTCTCGCCGTTCTCGCTGCTAATTTTAGCACGAGAAATTAATTACTGTCCGAGCGAGTCGGGAAAAAAAGCAGAAACGTTAAAACAGCAAGCCCACCGCGCGTACGGATTCTTGAAAATATCAGGCTGCAGATCATTAAAGTCGACTTAGCGCCTCGCGCACACAACCCGATGGCTCGCCGAGGATTCAGCGCAGTCGTCATAGATAAAGCGACAAAGATGCGGCGAGAAAGATTGAGCGAAGAGAGAGAGAGAGGGGGAGGGGAGCGGGGGCAGAGAATTGGAGTCGGAGCAGCTCGGCGCAGCCATTCGTCAAAAGCGCAGTAAAAAGTGTGATTGAGGATAAAGCTATCAGGAGGCACGGAACTGCATGCGTAAATAAATTATTATCTCGGATTTATGAAACAGAAAGTTGTAAAAAGTGTTTTTGATGGCTCGGCCCCCCCGTCGGAATGCTGAAAACGCCGCGCCTTCCCCGCAGCGGCGGCGCCCCTAGCCGCGGCGCGCGAGAACGCACTCTTGTTTCCTGCACTTTATCAACAATAAAGGAAACATATCGACTTTTATATTTGTTCTGCCTTGCACGCTCTCCGCGCGAACATATATACGCGCGTTATGTACTTACAAAAAGAGAGAAAAGAGCGTCAAGGGATTGTCGAGCGGCGTCGCGACGGCCGAGCGTCATGTCGATAAATTCCATCCATTGAGAATGCTGTGTTATGACCGGCGCGCTGTGGCCTGGTTTACGTGTGTGCGTAATTTGCCTCTCCCTCTCCTCTCTCTCTCTTTTTTAACCGCGGAAATTTATTAGTACTTCAGCCAGCGCGTGCGCCCACCCATCTCAAAACTTTATTACGATCCATTACGTCTTTATACCAAACTGTATTTCAGTTATGCCGTTATATTTGAATATAGCTCGGGTACATAAAGGTGAACATTTTTTTTTATGCCTTGCGCCTTTGAAATAATTTACGGTTTTCTTGGGCTTGAGGTCCGGCCGGGGGTTACGCTGAAGTGATTTTTAAATGTCGCTTGACATCAAGACGTGCCGGATCGAGTGAAAAACTCGTAGATTTGGGATTGGATTTTCTGATCTGCGGGTTTTCGGAACGACTGGGCTTGCTTAATTTTGTAAATTAAAACAAAATTTATATTCGAAACAAAAACTGAAATTTTTTTGCACATTGTGATGCCATCAATTTCTACATGAAAAACACATTAAAATATTTGAAAGCCTTCCGGGTGAATACAATGCAAAAAATAAAAATATGAAAAAAGCTAAAATAACATGTATCAGATGCTTTAATGGTCTATTTGCTTACAATGAGTTTTCTAAATATGAAATTGTTAGATAATGAAAAAAATTTACCATCAAATGGTTGGAGATTTCAGTATTTATTATTCAATTCTATTTTATGCATAAATAACAAAGAAAAAAGTATTTTTTATTTTAAAAATATTAAAATAGTATAAAAATATCATTTCTTAAAACAATATAATGAATATTAAAATTTAATTGGAAAATATAAACTCTCTCTCTCTCTCTCTCTCTCTCTCTCTCTCTCTCTCTTAAAAGCTATTAATACAATAAATACTTCGTATCGACAATGATTACATAAGATAGTTATCGAACAATCTCTACAACTATTTAATACGCGGAAGTTGGAAAAGTAAAGTAAACTTGGGCTAAAGCCTAACTCTCTGTAACACTTGATAAAATTGTTAGCATGTTGTTAATGCTCTCACTGTTGATGCACATCTCTCTCGCGAACCCGAAGAACAACAAGAGTTCTCCACCGGTGTCTAACTTTTTGACGACTTTCAAAGGCAAAGCCACGTGAAGTTTAACATTTTCGCGGTGATCTAAATTCCTAATTGTTGATCTCCGTTGGTGAACGATTTTTCACGTTCAAAAGAACTTAATTTTTTGCTCAGTTTAAAAAAAGAATATTCGTTTGTGAGATATGCTAAAACTCAGTTTCTAGCTAGCTACTGTTTGGCAAGGACATCTGAGCGATAGCCTTGCTGAAATGACTTGACCGATTCAGTCATGCAGAGCAAAAAGCTATATTATAATGAATGCATCTTGCTTTCCAACTTATTCAAAGTACATTTCCGAAGATCTGCCGAGCACACTAAATTTTAACCCTCATGAAACATTAATACAATCCGGATATTCCATCAAATTTCGAATTCCGGAGTATATTTCTAGGCTTCGACGCTCGACAATCGCAGAGAAAGAAGTTCCTTTCCTCACCTAAAATTTTTAAATAATTTTCTTTCGAGAAAAATGCCGCCGTAAAAAGATTCATTGCAATTTAGACACTTTTATCGCTCCTCTTGCGGAATCACAGTGCGTAAAACTCCTGCCGATGATTTACGGTATTTTTCATAAGCATAAGCTTGGGACGCATGGAATTGTCAAGTTACGATAATGCATGCTTTCACTATAAATTTCGTTACGCGTAATTACGTTAACCAAAGCGGAACGGGCTACTGGTATTTATCGGTATTTATAATATTTGTAAAGGGGATATTTAATTGCGAATTGTATTAATTTCGCATGGCATTAAAAATAAATTGCAAAGCCAAGCGAATAAACTTTCGCAGAGAAAAGAAGAATCGATTTTTATATAAAAATATAAAATGTTTCCATAATTTTTTTCGCTCTTTTTTCGGACAGTATTAAAATATGCTTTCTTTTTTATTTCAAAATGCTTTCTGTGTTAAAATACAGATATAATAAAAAACTTTTATATATTTTTTATAAAAGCATCAAGTTATTTTATAAATTAAATTATAAATTTAACTTAAAGTCTTACTAATCCTTTTATTTGTGAATTCGTAAATTTTTTACTTGTCATTCTACAAATAGAATTACAACTAGAGTTCTATCAATATAATGTAAGAACACCCATAGGTCAGTAGTCAAGTGCCGAGTTTAGTCAGACGTCAACTAGAAACGTCCATTTTCGAAGTACGCTCTATCAATATAATCAACATATCAGTTACCAACTTGTAAAATGTGCTCAAGCATTTTAAAAGACACGAAAGCGAGCCATTAAAATATATTGCACATTATCTTACTTATAAATTCGCTGCTAATGAGAATGGCTTCCCGGATTGAAATATTGCTCGATCGCTCGAGACTACACTTCTCTTACCCTTTATAGCACAAAAAAGCAAGTATAATAAACCGAGTAATTAATTGATATCGCAGTAGTAGAAAAAGTTGCCTGAAAGTAGCTGCAGCAGCAGCTCGAAGTGGAGAAAAAAAAAGCCGAGAATGCTAACTGCCGGACGTAGGAACATAATGCACGGAGAGCGGGATAAAAAGACGGACAAGTCTTCGCGAAATAAAAGCAGAGCGAAAAAAAGGCGGAAACCCCCGATGCGATGGCTTGTTTTTTAAGGAAGAAGCCATCAACAACTTTGCTTTACAAATGCTTAAGTGGGCATCTCATTAAATTGCCATTGCCTCCTTTTAATTGGTACATCTGAATTGAGTTCGCGAAACTTTCTGCAGAGGGGCAGCTGTCTGCATTTTTCTCTCGCTCCTCGCCTTTCTTCTCTATCCCTCTCTCCGCGCCTCTTTTTTTCAGCGCCGGAGCGCCGCCGCGCCGCTGGCCTTCCATGTAAATTGGATCCGTATCTTCGTCGGGAAAGTTCGCGCCCGGGAATTTATGGACCTGCGAAATACACGCCCCCCCCCCACCCTCTGGCGCAACAATTATTACTTCGCGACCTTCTCATTATTTTCATGAACTTCCATAATTATGGCTTACAACAAATCACCGACGGTCGTTTAAATGCTACTGCCCTCCTTTTCTGCAGATTACGGTTCGTTGCGTCTTATTGTTACCGATGCCCGGGGAACTTTGCGAATAATGACGAAATAAAATTGCTCATTGTTATGCGCGATCGGCTGCGAATGAATGGATGGAGGGAAAACGGCGACTTGGGATTAGAATTTCAATTAAAATTTCATTTTCTCGCTTCGGTTTCCGGCTATAGGTACGTTGTTTTGTTTGAAAAACTAGTGCTTGATAATTTTGTATCTTTGGATTTAGCGACTTAATTATGCAAAGAACTCGCTGAAAATTCAAATATTAATTAATTGTGTATGTGGGACACGAGAATAAAAATGCTGTTTATAACAGAAGAGGGGTGTTAAAAATAAACTAATATGTCTTTTCATGAAAAGGCGGAATAATTACATATTCTTTGTAATTTTAAAGCAAAAAAGATTTAACTTTGAATTGCATACGCTGCGGATTTAGTGAAATTTTTCTTTCTCATATCCTACGTAAATTTTCAAGACTTATAAAATGAATAATGCACTGGAGTTTTTTTCAAATGAGAAAAATTGCTTTTATTAGATTAATTAAAAAACTAACACATTTTAGAGCATTCAAAAAATTGTATTTACTTAATATTTAATCAGTATTAAAACAATAATTCTCGTAAAGTACGTCTTTTTCCTGTAGGGAGTATTTGAAAAAAATAAAAAAATCTCGATTTCCGACGTTACTTTTAGACTTTTACAATAAATCCCTGCACCCACACTTTCTACGTCTTCATTTTTCTTTCGTGCATGGTATAAGCAAAGTATGTTGCACTTTGGTGCTTCACATATTCCGCGAGTCGAGCGAGTAGAGGTAAAAAGCTTTTTCGAGGAAATTGCGGTCGAGTGATTTACAAATATTTGATGAAATTCACCGAAGTAGAAAAAATTAATGACGGTTGAGAATGCAATTTTACAACGTAGTGTCAGGTAACCTGGCAAGATGAGTGCTTCGCTCGTGATGAATATTTGTTTACGCGTTTTTTGAATAAAAAGCATAATGAAACTTTTTACATCCCTCTCTTTGTTATGAAGCAACTTTATGATACTTGTACAAAACATTTTACATCTCTGTATTTTTAAATTTCTAAATATAATAATAACTTTTAATAACAACGTTTACATTAAATTTTATACACAAATTTTATTTATAAGGATTTATTTTAAATGCAAAGAATGAAATGGTGAAGTATAAAATAATGCAAAGTTCATTATCAAAATAATTTTAATTAAATTTTTTGATCAGACCGATAAAGTAAAATCCCCATCAATAAAATACTGCCAACAAAATTTATTTAAAATAATGCAAATTTGTGTGAATTATTTAATCAATATAAATAACAATATTAAAAATGAAAATGTCACTTGAAGGTGAATTATGATAACTCCAATGAAGAAAATAATTTTGTTTTTCAAAAGATTTTATCGTTTTTCAAACACCCTCTCCACAAATTTTTGTAATCGCTATCAATAAGTAAATGTACTAAATTTTATAATTTTGCACACTTATATATGTACATTTCGTCTTAAAAATAAGGATAGATATATACTTAAAAAATCATTACATAATTCTCAGGCGGATTATTGAGAAGAAGTAAAATTGTTTAAACCCCTATTACCTCAAAAGTTAATCGACTTACGCTGAGAAGAAAGTGAATTACGCATAGTATACTAGTTAATCTTAATCTGTGTCAAGCGTACATCCACGTGTGCATGTCGTACACCGATTTAGTGAAATAGATTACAATTCGTACGTGTTCCGCGTGATTCGCTTCCCAGCGAATGTGTAAATAATGAACAATACTTTCATTGTATACCCCTCGACTGTATCTCGTGGTTTGTGTACCCAAGAAGCAAAGTTAACTTCGTTTAAACTTTACTGTCTCGTTTCTCCATTAGATGCAGAAGTGTTGCATGTAACCATGGATATTTACACGGCGTTAATGAAATTTTGTTAGAAAGTCAGATGCTGGCTACAACGAACAATAAAAGTTTAATTGACTATTATTACAATTATATTATTATTATTATTATTATAAATATTAAAATTAGTTAACATATTATATTAATTAGTTTAAGCACTTCAATGCTAGTATCTAATTAATGAGAAATTTCCGTTTCTGTAAATACATATTATTATATTAATTATCGTATTAAGTTCTAAAGAACTTCATATTTCAATGTGCAAGTAGAGCATTTAAAAAATAAAAAACTATAACTCGCGTTTTCCATACCGACCCATATTTATTTCCATATTTTTTTTAGCTTAAATCTTCGGTTGGTGAGTTAATCTGGATGCAAGTGAAAAAAAACAAAGCTTCTGCATTTATCGTAAAGCGAAAGAGACTCTTTAAGGTCCCCATTTGAAAATATAATCTTAACAATGAACTTTAACCAAACGAAAGGGAAGGAATTTCTGATCCTTCTTATTGTTTCATCGGGACAATGAAAATTGCACCTTATCACTTCATAATTAAAAGAAGCAGAAGGAAGGGGCTAAGGAGGAAGGAAAAAAACTGAAAGTAAAGTGAGAGAGAGAGAGAGAGAGAGGAAGAAAGGCGGCGAGGGAGAAGACGAGCTCAACAAAAGCGAACAAAGCACGAAGAAAAAAATGAACAACAGGAAGCACTACGCGGCATATATAGCCATCCTCCCGGAGTCCTCTATTTTATTTTTGCTTTTAATCAGCGCGAAAATTCAAATCTTGCAAGCTCACGCTCCCTCCCACTAGAAAGAAAAAAAAAAAAAAAAGAAAAAACTAAAACGAGTGCCCACTCCTCCCATCTCCTTATGTACTCGAGATCTCGCGAGGGCAGCTACAATTACTTTCCTACTCGGAGAAAGCGCACTCGACGTAGCCCGCAAAAGAGTAAAACAGAGGGGAGGGGGGCATGAGGGGGAGAGAGAGAGCAAGCAAGAGCGAGAGATTACAATGTGCCCTCTCGACTTCACCTGTTGTTTTCGGCCGCTCTCCCTCTCTCCCTCTCTCTCTCTCTCTCTCCTCTCTTCCCTCATCCTCATCTCCGCGGCGCGTACTAAAACTTCGAGACGCGTCGTTGCGGCGCGCCGCGCTAATTGCACATCGGCTTAATAAATTTATATGTATCGCCCCGGCAGCCGCCGCCGCCGCCCCCGCCGCCCCTTCTCGCTCCCGCTAATTGCTCGCACTTCAATGAGGTAAGCTTAACCCACTTACCAGCGTCGAGCGCTTACAGACCGTCTCCCTGGCTTTTCTGTTCTCCGAGAGCGCAAAGCGAAATTTCGAAGCGACCAGGAACTCGCGAGGGTTCATGCACCGTCGCAGTGAGGTAAAGGAGAGAGAGAGAGAGAGTAAGCCTATATGTGTAAGCGCATTATGCGTCCTCCCCCATGTCGAAGTGCGACGAATCGCCCGTCTGCTAGCATCCTGATAAAAACGCCAAGAGTCGCGCCGAGACGAACGAGTTTCGTTTCACAAAGTACGACTGAAAATTCAGCTTTCGTTCTTTTTTTTTTTTTTTTTTCCTCCAAAGCTAATTTGTACGATAGAGCGTCGAGACGCCTTTCAAACGCGAGAAAAATCCGTTCTGATAACCATCGCTTCGGTGGAAGAAAATTTACGACAATGCTCCCCTCCGACGGTGACTCGTTTGTGAAAAGCCGTTTAGCGGATACCTTTCAGCTGAGTACTTTATCACCCTCTGAGTTTTCAAAGTAAATAACAAGATGGAGAATTATAAATAACAAGGTGGATCGAAATTTAATTACTTGAAGTAATTACTTGGACAGAATTGAGATTCGCGTATTTTTTTATAGTTTTATTTCAAAGTGAAGATAAAAAAATTATCCTTTTTATTAAGTAAACAACGAATTCATTTTCTACGAATCTTGCAATAAACAAGAATTTGGATTTTACCCCCTAATTATCACCCTAATGAATAAGTTAAATCGTGGTACAAGATATTACGCTAAGATCAAGTTATTAAGCAGTCGCGTTGATAAATATAACCGGAATGCGGGCCTGAATAATCGCCTCGTATAGAATGCTAAAATCCATATGCATCATACCGCAATACCAGAGCTAAACATGCTTTGCTGTGCGCACGCACATAAGTAGAAGCTTATATTCTCTACTCGGATACTTAGAATTGTCTTTTTAATAATGGAGTGCAAAGCTTTTTGAATTTGTGAATTACTGTTGAAACAGCGAGGTTTGTTAGAGTCGATTCTAAATGTAGGTAGTTATTTTTATTAAATGGTTAATTATTCACATATTGATTAGAAGATCAATTATTAGAGGCTGTTTAAATTTACCCATAATCAGCTACGCATTGATTGCGATGCAGTGAATAATCAAATTTGTAATATATCATGCACAATTTAATATTCAGTTTAAACTAAAAAAATATTTTACTTGCCAGTGGGATGAATTGAACAAGTTAAATAAGATTTGCAAGGAATGATAGCTGGTCTAATTTCAAAATTGCATGTTCAAATAAGGTAATACAAATAAGGTAATAGTAGTATACCATTTCAAAATTTTCAGGAGTATAACCATGCTGGGATGACGAAAAATGTAGAGATTTCCATATAGGGCGGAACGTCAACAGGCGAAATTCAATCAGTTGCAGCAACCCAGGCAGATATAACTTTCTAGGGAAGCGATTTTCTGTCAAAATTCTATAGAACGAGATCCACATATATATATGAGATCTCTTTCTGGGGGCTATAAAAAGCAAAATTTTTGACCAATCAATTGGAAACTTAATTGCATGATACCCGTACATAAGCATAAAATACGGTTATGCATCGAGAATTTTGAAAGACAGAAGTTTTTAGCCTTGATATAAAGTGAGGGCGATTATGAAGCCATTATAATTTATATATAGTGATTTAGAATCTGATTTTATTTACGGCTTATGTACGGTTTCCGGAAAACAGATGAAAGAAAAAATCCCATCGATATTTTAGAATTACTCAGTTTTTCTAGCCCTTAAACCGTTCGCGCCAGAATTATCCGGTTGCAAAGTCCTCCTGCGTCCGATTGACGGCATACACAACATTCGCAGTCAAATTCACTGGCTATAGGCAGATCTGGCAATGGTGCGAGAAATCTATCAATATTTGCCTCGAACATTTGGTTGCAAGAGAGTGTCGAAGCAGATCGAGAATCAAGGCTGGACAACATTGATATCGACTGGGAATTAGCTAACTTTGTGGTTAAGAATATACTGGAATTCATCTTATTTTTCTGAATTCCAACATTCACAAAATGCGAATATTTATTAATATATATAGATATTCTGTTTATGAAAGCTTTGCTGCTTTTTCATTGTGGAATCGTACAAATTTAACGTGTGTCTCTGACAGTATTTTTCGATAAACTTTGCTTTATGACCAGCAAAGCGTTTATCAATAGAAGGGTTGTGAAAATACTATCAACAGCTAAAATTCAAACACATTATAAACGTGTAATAACTTAATAGTGTAAGTTATCATCAGACCGAAAGGTATAAAAAATAGTCTTTGTAAACTAAATTTTAATTTTATATAATGCCCCATTATTCCCACGATAGAATAACATAAATTATAGTGGTTTTGATAATCTACCACTGAGTTTTAAAGTTTTTTGTATGGAAAATCTTATTAAAAAATGAAAATATAATTAATAGTTTATAATTTTATAGTTTAATTATAGTGAATTAAACAGACGAATTAAATTTGTGCAAACCATTTTCCTTTGAAATATAAGATGTGAATTAGGTAGCATAAGGATCTTATAAAACAAAAAGGAATTACTATGAGAACAAGAATGAGGATAAGAACGAAAACGTCATTAGTATTCTGCATGCAGAGTAATAATCTTCTGCAGTTGTAATAAGAAGTCTTGTTCATTATGTTCCTGTTTTCTTTTCAATCTATTATTTTCTGAAATTCACATAGAATTTTTTTATTATCATTAGCGTTTTTATAAATTTATATTAAAAATATTAATAAATTGTTTATAAACATTTTTAGTTAGTTTTTTTGGGCTGGATTTAACTGTTTCATTCTTTTTCTTTAACTAACAGACGTAAAATGTTTAATTGAATTATATTACGATTTACACTGTATTTCAAGTAAAATGAAAACCCAGGCTCAGTATATATATA
>UCOL01004850.1:0-13275 GCA_900474335.1 Ormyrus nitidulus
CGTAAATAAGGCCGGCCCATTTTCCCGGAGCCTCCGTCATGCTGGCAAGGGCGAATGCTATAGCGAGATTTCCATTGGGCCAGGAATTGAAAGTGAGTCGGCGCGCGCGCGACTCTGAAAAGCCATTTTCTCCGCTTTCATTAACGAGAGCACTGATAAAGTGCGGGAAGCGCCGCGCGAGTCGAGTGCGGTGGCCAGAGTGCAGCGGGGAGAGCCTCGGTTAGATTTTTTTTCCGCTCTCGCTCAAAAGATCGTCGCGCCCCGGCGAAAGCATTATGCGAGCACAAAGCGATATACGCGCCTTTCTCGCTTTTCGCAACGCGGGGCTGCCGCATAAAAAGTACAACCTCTCTCTCTCTCTTTCTCTCGCGGAATGATCGATCGGTTAGTTAAATATTTCATTTGGAACGCGAAATCTCAATTGTTCCGAGCTGTAAAAAGGCTTTTAAGGGTAACTCGAAAAATTCATCCGCCCAGACGAAGGGTGTATAAAAAGAAAATTCCAGCGCGGCGGCGGCAGTGGCAGCAGGTTCTTTCCCACGTTTTTCTCTTAAGTACGGAGAGAGAGAGAGAGAGAGAGAGAGAAAAAGGGACGATGAAAGTCGCTCAACTGTAGACCGAAAATCACTTATTGCTTGCGAGGCGAAAAAAGGAGAGGGGAGAAGATGGAGACGTATATACCGGCTCGCGATAAAGGGCGCAAAGGCAGGAGTGAAATGGGAGAGGGATTTTTTCGCGGCCTGCCAGAACCGTCTGTCGAATCGACTGCCGCTGTCGCGGGGAAAAGGCCCGGATATCGACAGATACTTCGAAGAGATTCGACAAAATTTATAATATACCCGATATATAATAATACTCGACTCTGAAAAGCCTAATTAGGCTTGAGTTTGTTATAACGGAGTAAAAGCGGCGAGCTTCGCGGGGGAAATGCAAATACGAGTTTGGGAGAGTTTGAGCGAAAAGTTGAAACTAAAGTGCCTACATAAGGAATTCCTAAAAATCCTGCGCTGCACTTTCTTAGCACATTTTTCAACTTACGCGGTGCGACTTTAAGCCTCGACCGTTCGCCGAAATACTTTTTTCATTATTTTTCTTCAAAATTTCAGTTTTTCTTTTTTTTTTGGCACAAACTTTGATTAACGTGACCCTCGAATCCTGAACATTGTTTGCAGCAACAAAAAAGTTTTCTCAGCCCCATCATAAAAGTCGTGCCATTCGTTAGCTCAAAAAGACTCCTACCTCTTAAAAATTGGGAAAAAAAGTCGATAAAACCCAATTGTTAATTTAAATAAAGCACTGTATATATCCTGAAAGCTTTTTTCTTCAACTACGGAGACCCGATTTTCGCTAAAAAGCTTTCTTTAATTAACGGCAGAAATATATATTTAGTCCCGCACTCGGCACGAAGAGTCAAGCTGCAAAATACATATACCCGCGATCGTAATGTAACTAATAGAAGCAGGCAAAAGCCCCCGAAATTGACGATCGAGTAATCCCTGATGAAAGCAAGACGCCTCAGAGAGAGAGAGAGAGAGAGAGAGCGACCTACATAGTATTATATGCGAGACTCGCAGATTCGCCCATAGAGTGCCGCGTATCAAACGCGCGCGAATGCATTCTCGTTGCCTCGGCTCGGGCTGCAGATATTCGCTTTGACGGCAAAGAGACGTTCGCTGCATTAATTAAACTCCTCGAAGGCTCCGGTTATCGCGAGCAGCCGAAAAAGTGGAACGAATTTATTATATAATACCAGATCAAGCGGCCTGACGGAGGACAAAAAGGAAGAAGGTCGACGCGACGCATTCCGCAGCGTTCGACCGCTCGTTTTCCGTCGTTCCATTAATAAACGCTGCATGTACATATACATCTAAACATAGATGCGGCCGGCCCGGAACGAGGGAGTAATTTTTTAATTAAAAACTTTCCCACGCGACGCGCGCTCGTGTTGCTCCCGACCCCTTTCTCCGGGCTCTCCCTCTCTCTCTCTCTCTTCGCTCGAGCGACGTGTCCCATTATTTATGCGTATTTACATGCTGCGTCAAAGTTTGCCAGCTAAATAATTATCAGCTCGGAGCTCGCGTCGGGATTTAGCGCGAGAGCGACGAAAACCGCCGCGGAGTTAATGAATTAAGTGTAATATGCGCGCGGCGGAAAAAGGGCTCTCGTTGCCGCGGCGCGCTTCGACTTCGCGCTTTTTCACTCTTTTTAATCCGGCTAATTCAGCGGTAAGGTAGCAGACGACTCGCAGAGCTATTTTTCGCCTAATGGGAATATTTTTCTACCCGAGGAGGAGGAGGAGGAGGCAGACGCGCGACTATTTTTCACACCAGCCACCGAAATCGATTTGCCATTCGAGCCCCCCTTTTTTCCCTTAGCCCCTGCTTTTGCTCTTGCTTACTCACCTGTTACTCGCCGCTTTCAAGTCTCGGCCGCTCTCTTTTCTCATCGGGCCTGATTCCATTCTTCGCCGAGTTCGAATGCGGCCCTCGCGCGCGCCTTCTAAATATTGAAAGTACCGACGACGGCGGCTGGGCGATAATTTCGCGCTAGACGTCGCGCGGCTCCTCTGTACATAATACAGGTATAGCGGAGCCGCGCCGAGCGTCTATCTTTGCCCCCGCTGCCGGAATTTCCAAAGGAATTCCAATTTTACGAGGAGCTGCTTTCCGGGGAAAAAAGGAGGGCGACCCGCGCGCGCGCTCTCTCGCAATTATCGACGAAAATCGAGCAACAATGGAAGCGGGGGGATGTAAACAGCCGAGGTGAACGAGCTCATTATGCTAATACCGGCGGCGCGGCGTGTATAAAGAAGTCGCCTCCTCGCGCGCGCTTGGCGTCCTAATTTTCGCGCGGTTATATAGGTATTTATCGATCCTTCGCGGTCGAACCGAGCCAGGCAGCAACTTCTCTTGGCCCCTTTCTGTCTCGGCTCTCTCTCTCTCTCTCCCTCTCTCTCGCTTACACGGCTCTCTGCTCTTTGACCCTTTCGCGACTGGACGTTGTTCCCGCCGCCGCCAATCAATTTTCCAAGAAAACCAAGCTCGCCCCCGCTGCGCGCTGCGAAATAACGAACGAGGATAAAATCGAACGCGGGGAAAAACAAAAGGCTGCAGTGAAGCTGGCTTCGTGCAAGTTCTAGCCGGTCGAACGAGTCGCGCGCGAGTGACGCGCGAATTTGCGCGATATGTATTCTCAGATCTCGTAAATTGTAGGATGAGCCGCGCGCGGCAGGAGGGGTCGGGCGGGTTCCCATTAAATATTAAACGCTTTTCACCTGTCGAATTAAACAGAGCGGGAACGCCGAGAGAGCAAAACGAAGCTGGTTTGTCTTGCTCTCCCCCGGGCGCACATAACTCTGCTCTCCACTTCAGTCTCTTATTCCCGGAACCATTCTTTGTCAAAATTTTCGTGCGCGTTTATTTAAAAAAAAGAATAGGAGGATTGCAAACGAAAAGTAGCACTCTTAAGCGAAATTCAGAGATAGAATAATAATGTTTAACTTTTCAAATGGAGTTAGCAATTTCGAAATTTTAACACCGCAAAAAGTAATTCCTCCAGATACAATGGAATATACGGTACAGGAATTAATCTGCTTTAATTTAGAAAACAAAAGGTATTTTTTAGCGAGCAAGCTGATTTACGAAGCTTTGGAATCCAAAGTTGAAAAAGGAGAAAACAAAGCGTGCAGGCACGAGAGACGGAACGCGTTGGCTTGGTTTTCGCAGGGTGCGGCGAAAGCAGCGTTCGAAATTGAATTCTGGTTGAAGACCACACGAGTTGAGGAGCTGACTCGACGTCGACGGCAATATGAGACTTGCAATAATGAAATATCCATCGAGGGGGGGTCAGCGGAGAGAGAAGTGCGAGAAAGCAAGAGAGTCGTGCGCTCGCAATTTCTGGCGGGGCATCGATCGGGCCCGGGAATTTATTGAATTGCAGCGTGCAGCGGGCTTGCACGCGCGAGATCCGCAAACCGAATTCTGGAAATAGCTCCGGCGAATCCGCGAATTTCCGACTTGAGCGGCGGATTAATTGAATTTCGGCGTCAGAAAATTAATCGCGCATAATTTAGAAGGTTCGGGCGTTATGATATTAGAGTTATCGGCGGGCGGCAAAGCCGCGGAGGCGAAAGCGTTTCCCTCGTTGAAAATTTAAGCCGGCGCGCGGCGTCCGCAGGCTTTTGCGGCCCCATAACTCTCTGCGGTCAACCTGACACGCGGACTTCTCTCGTTCTAACCGCAAATAAATCCTGATAATCGATGCAGCTCTCGCGCGCCACGAGCTCGACCTGCTCTCTCTCTCTCTCTCTCTCTCTCTGCCCAACTTGCTTCGCTTCGGACTACTCTTAATTCCAGACGCGAAGCTTTGTGTTTACTGCACCCCTTAAGTCTTGATTCCTAGCTTAACTCCGACTCGCCCTCGATGCTTGCTTTCATATTTTTTTTTTCTTTTTTACACATTTAAAGAGATTTTGGGCATTTCTTAAATGAACGTGGGAACGTGAGAGTGAAAGTAATGGGTTAAATGATAAACAAGACACCCGAACGTTTAATAAATTTTATTAGCGACAAGTAAGTGACGTGTTGTTTCTCTAGGTACTGGGGAGAAATGATGAAACACAGAGGATTCGTGTCGAACAGAGACGTACGAGGATTATCGATTATTAGGAATCTAAATATATTTCTTCTTCGAAATTCAATCCTAAAGCCTATAAATTATTTCCAGCTTCGTCACTCTCACAATCTCTAAATTCTTTCTTTTGTGCTCGCAACGTTGATTTTCTTTCGTATTCGTTATTTGTCTCTCTCAAAGAGCTCAATCTTTCTCTTTTTACAAAATATTAAGCATGCTCATCCTCTTTTGAAAACAGCCAAGGGTTATATATATATTTATATCGATCGATACATATTACATCCGATCACTTGCCATTTTGATCAAAGAGAATCATTTTTGTGATTTCAATTTTTCAAACAGATAAGTTCTCCAAAAAAGTCAACAACCGCATCTCGACCTGCCGATTTCATCTCGCGTTTACGGACTTATTGTACGTTCACAATTATTATCGATTTCCGCAAATATCGCAAAGATATCAATCACAATGGGTCAAGTACTCGATTAATACTTGCTTTTATAAGGTGCTCAACGCGATTTTTTTTCGTACCACCTTCAACTGATGATCTTTTCTCAATTAAATATATGCATGTTTTAATATCAAAAAAATATAATAAGCTTTCAATTTTTTCTTAATTTTGTTATACAATTAAGCAGAAACTATACTAAAAGAATTGAGATGTAAATAATTAAACAGTAAATGCTCTTAAATAGTAGTTGCAGTTAAAATATCTTATCATATAATTTTTACAATTTCTTAAACAAAAATTAAATTTTAACAGTATGGTAGTTTAATTAAATGACAATTTATACCCGCAATAAATTTTCAGAAGCACGCCGCCTATAGATTAATTTCTTAAAATAATTCTGTTTAATTATTTACAAAACATAATATTTCAAACTTAAAAACATAAATAACTCGAAAATTTCTTTTTTCGTTGTAGACTAAGTTCATTATTTGACAATTATATAATTGTTTTCTAACGGAAAATGTAAAGCTATCGATCTTAAGCAGATCGCTCCACGACACATTGTTTATCGTCGTCGATTTATTCTGTATTTTCTCGCTTTTTACAAGCGCCTTCTCTTCCTTTGTGATAAAAATAGAGATCGCTTGGCATTATATAATTTTGTTTTATTTCTTTTCCCTCTCTCGCGCAATTTCTCGTTGCACTCACACAAACACACGCACTTCTTATTTCTGTTTGTCCTTTATATGCTTTTGCCTCCATAATTCACATTGTTCTAAGCATCATTTTTTTTTTTATTTTCTGAATTTATGTAATGAGGTATCACGTCATTCAGGATATCATGGAGAAGCTAAATACTAGTTTTACATTTGACATGTTAGTAAATATCACTTTCTTTTAAAATAAAACACGTAAGAGCGTACTTGCAGATAATATAAAGAAATTGGTTTTTTAGGTTGCTAATACTTTGATAACATGAAATTTTCCATTCATCTTGAAATTTCGATTAAACAACATTAAATCTAAAACAGTAATTTACAATTGATTACAGCTTGAAACATATAAATCGCTAAACACTTTTCAAATGCTTTAAAAATCTAAAAAAATAATTTTCATTTCACACATAATTTTTTTATACACCGGTAAGTAAAGCTACTTTGGTTAAACCACATGTACCTTCTTCTTTGCGAGAAGATTTGGATGAAATTCTTAAAAAGTCGTGTAAGCTTCAAAAGCCTTAAAGATCATTTTCAAAATTTTGAAATGTTTCTATCCATAAAATATTTTAAACCTATAGTTCAAAATTTTCAATTTATATCTAATGATTCTTTTGTTTGTTTTTTTTTTGAACATTTTACACAAATTTTTATGAACTTCACCAAAAGCTATCGGTTGATCACTTAGAAAAAGGACGCGAATGTAGAGACGGAAGTCTCTATTTTCAACATAATATTTATAAGTAATATATATTTTATATATATATATATCTTTATATGTATTTTGTTTATACGAATACGTGTAATGCTAATGTGTACACCTTTAGAACTATGTATATAGTACATTTATTTTTCCAATAGATTCGTTGGAACAAAGGTCAAAAACTTTGGTGCAAAATTATAAGCTCAGGCTCGGAAAGGGATGATCCTGACTGACGTTCCATAAACGAATAACAACTATTCAATATCACTTTTTGTTTTATTTGTAGTCATTGTACTGACTACTCTTCTTTCATTTCTCTCTTTCTCGCTCTCCCTTTCTCTCTCGTGCTGCTTATTATGTAATTTTTCTCGCATATGCGGACCATGTCTCTTTAAAGCCGCATTATGAAAGAACTTTCGAAACTCCTCGTATTAGTGAATGAAGCAAACGTATAAACATACATTATAATATATATGAAAATCAGATTGCGAAGCGATAAATTGATAAAAAAAAAAAAAAAAAACAGACGAGGGGAGTTCTGAGATGCAGAAGCGTCGGACTTTTTTTTCTAAGATAACAATTAAGATTCTTTAAAAGATAATCTATTTCTCTATATGCGTCGAGTTTTTAAACATTATTGCTAAAAATTTCACACTTGTTTTGTTATTTCTAATTCACCACTACTATTGTGTCACTGTCTTTAATGATTGAAAGATTCGCAACTCCTGAAAGAATTGTTTCATACGCCCTTATCAACAAGAATTTTCGTTCGTTGAATCCATTTATAAATTTTTAATATCTTTAGACAGATTTTTTAATTGAATTTTTTTTCATACAATGCGTTTGCGGATCCCGTAACAGGAAATCTCAGGTCAACTTGTCATTTTATAATATTTATTGATTCTAAGACTCGGACAAGTACATATTACACATTTGAATGAATTGCTTCTTTTTGGTAACAAATATAGTGAGTCAATCCTACACTCTTACTCTCCCATTCTCTCGCTTTCTTGTTTGGACAGGCACGTTATGAGAATATTGGCCGGTAACATTCCTGGTAAGAAATTTTTTTGAAAAATTGCTAGTTTGTGTTTTATCAGATTTTTTCACTTTTTTATAAAAAATAATAAAAACAAAATATATCACTTTTTCATAAATTTCTCTGTTTCAAAATTTTATAACCCTAGCTAAATAAAATATTTTAAAGTCGGTCTAGAAAATGAAAAAGAACAATTTTATAAAGACCAATCTATTAGAAATTATAATTCATATATTAATAACGCATCTTTTGTCTAACTGCTCTCAAAAAATTCGAAAATCATTGTAGCAGTAGATGAAGTAAAAATAAATGGATAAGAAATTGCGCTTTTCAAGCGACAAAAATAACCTCATATTAATATTTTTCTCAAATAAATATAAATATTTTCCACATTATCCTCTTCCACAGTTTCTCTTTTCACCCATTATTCTGTTTATCTTTCTTGTTCTTTGAATTCGCAACTGGTGACGCTAATAATGTACCGTTCCACGGAAAGCAACAAGTCAAGCGAACATATAACATTTTCGGACACTGGGACGCTCGAAACTTATCTATATAATTCTCTGTTCCTCCTATCTCCCGAAGCAGCAATTCATATTGATATAGCGATGAATGTGTTGGATGCGAAAGTATACAGGGAGGTGTGAACGAGAACATTTGGCGATTCAGGTGAATGCGATAAAACAGCGTTATCCTACATACAAAAAAATTAAAGGTTTTGAAGAGGCTAGCGCACACTACGCAGATTCAGTATATTCAGTGATCATCAGTTTCATGCACACGTTGGCGTTTCGACTGGTGCTGCTGCTGTTGTTCGGGCGGTTCTGGACTCTCTACAATGGCTAACGGCGCCGGAGAACCCGGCGAACTGTCCGGTTCTTCGTGAGCTCGCTTGCTCACCCCAACGCCTGCGTCAGGACTCATAAAGCTTCCACTGAAAATTTTCAGAATATTATACATATTTTTATTTTTCAATATCATATACATAACAAAGCAAGCTTCTTTTATTACTAAATATTTTTAATTAAGTGCCAATGCCACTTTCATTTAACCCTTCGGGGGCGATTTTTTTTCTAACAAGAGATAATCTTTTTTATTTATTAACAAATTATTGTGAAGTACTCAAGTCAAAATATATCCTAAATTATAGACGCGAGGTATATAGGAATCTGAAAAATTTGCTTGTTAGTGCTGAAATATAACCGCAATGATCGAAAAAATAAAAATACAAATTTAATTTTGTATACGTGCAATATCGACCCTAAAAAGGTTAATTAAACAAAGAATCTAAAAAGTTGATACTTATTTACACGTAATTTATTACATGAAGTTTAATTTTACATTATATTTTATTCATTTAAACTCAAATAATAAGCAGTGTACAATGTTATAATAGACTTTAGTTAGGAACAACTTTAATAAAAATTATCTAAATATTAACATTGAAGATGCAGTTTGATAGTGATGATATATTAAGCTTTTAAAAATCTCTTTTTAATTTACCTGTAATTATAACTTGTTTGTACAATAACAGGAGCTGGACTGTATTGACCAGCTGGAGATAAAGCGTGCTCTTCGGATACACTTCCAGGTAGCAAATACTTATCTAAAATAAAAAATACATTTTTATTATTGCTAATAAATTTAAAAAGTAAATGAAATTGAAAAGTAAACAAAATATCTTTAAACTTTGTTTTCGTTTCAGATTGATGTATAAACAATAACTCAGGTTAAAATTAATATAAAAGTTACTTAGAAATGCAGTAAAAATTGCAAAATATCGTAACATAATATTAAATTATATAGTAGCGCGGTTGTCCTCAACCGCATTCCTTGATATAAATTTTACTTTTATAACAGAAAATATTATTGTTTGCGAAAGCAACTGAATAAAGAAAACTTGAAATATGATAATTCACAATATCAAAACTGATGGAACTTTACCATCTCTATTAGAATCATTATTGACTCCATTAGTGACGACTGTGACTTGTTGTATCAAACGTGATTTGTGCGTGGGTGGCACGTAAGGATGACCAGGTGAGCCAGGAGCTGATTGACTGTTTAGTTGGCCAGCTGGAGAAGGTACTGAACTGTCTGGATACGACTCAGGTCCAGGAGAACCTTCTCTACTAAGGCATTCAGGCGTCATTAAGCCACTAATGCCTACATGTGATGGAGACGCCGGTGCACTTCTATTAATTAAAAAAATTAAAAAAAAATGTTTAATTATCAAACTTATGAATATAAAAGTTAAATAATATACATTTATATATTTCAAATTTATTTAAAAAAATAAGCACCTTGAAGATAATCCAAAAGGAGCGCGAAAACAAGGCACACCACGTTGTCGTCTTCTTCTAAATGCTTGTTCGATAAGTTTTACTTCTGATTGAGGATCTATCCTCCAAAATGATCCTTTACCAGGCTCTTCTTGACTTCTCGGCACTTTAATAAAATATCGATTTAACGATAAGTTATGCCTAATTGAATTTTGCCAACCCTTATCAGCTGTTCTGTAGTAAGGATAATTCTTTGTTATGTAAGAATAAATTCCTGATAAAGTTAATTGCTTGTCAGGAGCAGAGGCTATTGCTTGAACAATTAATTGAGCATATGAATAAGGAGGTTTTGAATCGTCTTTTGGAGGACTATAGTGAGGCGCAGCAGCACTACCATTGGCTAAAATAAAAATAAATATTTTCTTTTACTGTAAAGTTTTTGAAATAAAAATTTATAATTAATTTTGGGAATCTCACCACTAGTTCCACCAGTTCCTCCTCCTCCTCCACCACCTCCTCCTCCTGTCCTATAGCGTGGTTCTGCTCCAGGTTCTGGACTCATCTGCCTACTTGTACTTTGTACAGCATCATGCCTCTCCAAATTAGAATTTTGTGGGTCATTGGCAACTGCTGCTGCATAAACTGCAACCATTTGCAAATCAGCCGATATGTTTCTTCTACCCTGGCCAGAACGTGGACTTGCTGGACATGAATTTGCAGCACTTATTGTCCCCGTTGGTGATGGAAATGGACTACTATAAGCAGTATCTGGAATATTTATGCGCAATGGTGGTAAAGGCGCTCTTTGTTTTGGTGGAGAAGCTATTCTGACATTTTGTTCTTGCTCATCCACCAATGATTGAAACACTAGCCTTATGTTTGTACTTGGAAATCTAAATGTACATCTGAAAATGAAACATGTTATTAAACACTGTTAAAATATTTCCAAAAATATTTGTTATTCTGTCTAGTACAACTAAGTAATTATATTATTAAATTTTATTTAATCAATAGTTTAGAAATTAATTTATTAATAAGATATTTATCATGAATTATCAACTTATTCTTATTAGATACTGTTTGACTAAAAATGTCAAACAACTATTTTTTGCTATTGATTTACAGTTTGACTTTGCCATATTTATTTTAGTAAACAAATTTACTTACGTCTTTGCCAGTTGAAAAGGAGGTGCACCTTTGCGTTGAAAGACTCCATCAATAAAAACCCCATTTTTCCCATTGCAGGTCATAAAAAAGTATGGATGGTCGTACGATATTTCAAGATGTTTTCTTGATATAAAACTTGAATGACCCATGTTGACATCGACTTCCCCTTTACTGCTATTGCGACCAATGGTGATTCTCCTTTGTCTTACCATATACTCAAACTCTCTGCCCTCCAATCGGGCTATGGGAGCTACTTTGGTCTCCGGATTCCATTGCATCTTGGAGGGACTAGCTGGTGCAGACTTGAGAGCTAGCAATGCCCAGGCATCGCTCTCCTGTGTCCTTGTGTACGTTGACATCTCACTAATTTATAATCTAATCTTTACTTTCCTACTTAAAAAAGCAACACTTTGTTTGGCTTTTTTTTTTCTTCAGAGTAAAAAAGAGCAGCCACTAGTAAAATATATTGAAGAAAAACTAGTCAATACGTTAGTAAATTCGTGAGAACGAGCTGCCCGTGTCCTTAATAAGAGAAGACAGAACAGCAAATTCAGCACATGCAGCTCATACTGCTCTTGTGTACATATATGTGAGTGTATGTATATGTAATCTCGTCCGCGTAATATGGCCGGCCTCCGTCGTGTTTTTTTCCTCAGCCTCTACGGAACGGTTGGGCTACGTCTCCTCGTCACTGCTGTCTGCAAAAAAATGCCGCTAGAATGAACAAGGGAACTGAAAAGTAGCCGAGCTGCTCTTCTTCATTCTTTCTCATTCTCCTTCGCACACTCGTCTTCCAAGTTTCTCGCGTGTGAGTCGAGAGTTCGATAATGCAAGTTTGCACACGAGAGCAAGAAAGATGGAAAGTCCCAGAGACAGAGAAAGAGAGTCAGGGGAAGGGAGACGGGTAAAGAACGATAAATAGAAAAAGCACTTGTTTGGATTATGAGAAAAGAGTACAAACCCAGAATCTTCCGGATAAGCCGTCTTCGTCGTTGTTGCCTTTGCCGTTGCCCGTGCAGAATCGAAGCAAAAGCGTGGCGTACGCTAGTTCGCTCGGTACTAACTCGGGAGATTTTCCGAGAGCTGCTCTTCTCCTTTCTACCTTCCTTCTTGTTTACCCACAAAACACACACGAGTGCGCGACACAGCGAGAAACGTGGGTGGCTACCACGTGACAGAGCAAAGAGTAGCGCGTGCTGGCACAACGTTCGAACGATCCATCGACGCGAACTTTTTCTTCTTGCTCACTTCACCTGTGTTTTCCCCTCGCCTTTCTCCCTCTCTCGTTCTTTTTCTTTATTTCGTCTGCATAGACCCATGCGCGCCCTTTTTTCCGCTAAGAATTCACGCAGCCTTTTTTCTCTCCCCGACCGTGACGTCCTCTCTGTTTTTCTCTCCCTCACTTCTCTGTTTTCCCTTTCTCCGCGATCAGACGTCGTTGACTATCTCCCTCCCTCTCGTGAATATTCTTGCAGCTTGCGCGTGTGCAATGTATAAAATGCGGGTATGGCTTTGAGGTTAGGTTAGCCGCCTTCACAGAATAAAACCGAAACAGCTAGGCATTTTGCTTTACTTGCGCTAGCGGTGGCGGCGGCAACAGACTTCAACCTTATAAATTGATCTGCTAACGTGTTTGTAAATACGTGAATAGCGAGGGAGGGAGTAGAGTAGCCAAGTGCCTAGGTGCAGTCACTTTTTTCGAAGTTTAACTATATGTTGAACCATCGACGTCTAAATTCTTTCTTGGATTTTCTACTGCTTTATTTTTGCACTCGCCTGTAATGCCGGCTTTTCCAGCTTTAGTCAGCGACGAGAGAGTGGGAGATTATTGTTTGACCGCTTAACGACACGGCAGCACGGCACAGCAGTCGTCGTTTCGTCTCGTTGCCGTCGACGGCACGGACCAGCACGAAAAAGGAGAGCGGAAGTAGAGGACGTTCGCCACGATCGGGACCGCACATACACAAATACGGTATACCTGTCTCTCTCTCTCTCCCATCATGGATCCTCGCTCTGTCCTCCTCTCTTTCTTGCTTTCTTCGAATCATGGGCCACGACCCACACGAGCCATCAGATCATCAGGCGATCAGGCAGGCAACATCGCGCTCCGCTCGCCGATCCAATTTTATCCAGATGGCGCTACAGGGCATTTCAAACGCGAACCATACTCATTGCCTTCGAGCAAGTAACTGGAGGTAGCCCCCTTATGGCCGCATGCGTTACAAGGCGAAGAGAGAGACAGATACTACCCGGGGTCGTGCTATCTCTCTCTCGCCGAGCCTAATTG